>OX632362.1:42203771-42461271 GCA_951751655.1 Ophion costatus | reverse complement strand
GGTGGTCGAGCGTATGCGCAAGGAGGGGGCCAAAGAATTCGACTGTCACGACTACATGTCCGAGTGCACCGTCGAGATTCTTCTCGAGACGGCGATGGGCGTATCGAAAACGACTCAGGATCGCAGCGGACTCGAATACGCGATGGCAGTTATGAAGCGAGTATATAGCCACTGAGAAGAAGATGGAGGCGGCGGCGGCGGCGGCGGCGGCAACTAACGGGTAACGTTCTTGCAGAATGTCCGGAATTCTCCATCTGCGTCACACCAAGCCCTGGCTGAGGCCCGACTGGCTGTTCAATCTGACCAAGTACGGCAAGGAACAGATCCAACTGCTCGAAATAATTCACGGACTGACGAAGAAGGTGATAAAGCGCAAGAAGGAGGACTACAAGACGGGAAAGAGAAACTTTATAAGTACGAGCAGCGCTGAAGCTAAAAACGCAAACACGGTTGAGGGTCTGTCTTTCGGTCAGTCGGCCGGTCTCAAAGACGATCTCGACGTTGACGATAACAACGACGTGGGCGAAAAGAAGAGGCTCGCTTTCCTCGATCTTCTCGTCGAGGCGAGTCAGGACGGTGTCGTACTTACCGACAACGAGGTCAAGGAGCAAGTCGACACGATTATGTTCGAGGTGCGGGGGGGCGTGGGAAGGGGAAAAAAACGAAGAAAATAAACGAAAAAAAAAAAAAAAAAAAAAACACGCAGAAAAAGAATTGGAAAAGATGGCAAGTTTTCGCGCTCGCAGGGTCACGACACGACAGCCGCAGGATCGAGCTTCTTCCTCTCGATGATGGGATGCCATCCGGAGATTCAGGAGAAGGTTATCCAAGAATTGGACGGTATATTCGGAGACAGCGATCGACCGGCGACCTTCCAGGACACCCTCGAGATGAAGTATCTGGAGCGCTGTCTCATGGAGACTCTCCGCATGTACCCACCCGTGCCCATAATCGCTCGTCAGATCAATACAGATCTAAATCTCGGTGAGTCTCGCTTACGCGGCTGGCACGCGCACCGAGAGCGCACGCGGCCTTTGTCTCTTCCTCGTCTGATCTATTTCCTGCTCCAACCGTTATTTTCAGCCTCCGGGGATTACGTGGTACCGGCCGGATGTACCGTAGTCATCGGTACCTTCAAGATGCATCGTCAACCTCACATCTATCCGAATCCGGACGTTTTCGATCCGGACAACTTCCTACCGGAAAAGACGGCCAGTCGTCACTACTACGCTTTCGTACCGTTCTCGGCTGGACCGCGTTCCTGCGTCGGCCGAAAATACGCCATGCTCAAGCTAAAGATTCTTCTCTCGACGATATTGAGAAACTACCGGGTTCGTTCGTGCGTCAATGAAAACGACTTTAGGCTGCAGGCCGATATCATTCTCAAGAGGGCCGAAGGCTTCAAGGTCAAGCTGGAAACGAGACAACGAGGCAGCGGTGGTGGCGTCAAAGCGTGATACCCGGTCGACCTTCTCGTATTTATTTTCTTCCGATACCTACGATCGTAGCCTGGCGTTGTGTCGCGTCAACCGCTTAGCCTCGCACCAATGTATCGATCGCACCCTCTCTCTCCCTCCCTCCCTCCCTCCCTCTCTTTCTCGTAACAATTGCGTACAATAATTTATGCTGCGGCCCACACGAAATGGCTCTCTCTTTCTCTCTCTCTCGTCCCCCCCCCCCCTCCATCTTCCTCTCGATCTCTGACTCCCTCGTCGAAAAGAAAAAGGCCCAGTTTTTCGTACTTGGAGGAATCGCCGTATCCGTGCAATTGCGCGACGTGTCGTTCGCGATTAAATCGCCATCGAGGGAGCAAAGTGAAACAAGATTAGCAGAGGAAACTTGTGCTGCGTCGTTCTCCCACCCGTTAGCGTGAATAAAAAGCTCGAATATGACGTAATTCGTCCCACGCGTGTGATCCCTTTCCGAAAGCCCCGTGCGATCGGTACGCGAGGGAGCGCACGCGCTCCATCTTCCCCTCGTAAGCGTCGCCGCGCGGTAAGCGACGGCGGGGTGGGGGGGGGGGTGCTCCTTCGCTCGGGTTCCTCGTTGCTTCGTCTTCGATTCTCAGTAGCGAAAAGCACAGCTAGCTACTTTCACTGTCCTCTCGTCGGAGCGCTGGAACGCGCGCGCGCGCGCGCGGGCGCGCCCGCGAGCGTGGTCGTCCATCCGAGACGTCGACGTCGTCCTGTCCTCGAATCGCGAACGCTCTCGTTTCAGCGATGCGCCCAATTGCCTTTATTCGTTTCTCGCTTTCTTTCCGGGCTGGTGTTTCGCGAAATACTCACGCACGCAAGTTCCATTCAACATTTCGAGGAACAAGTTATCCGCGTTTCGGGGCAATTGCGCGTCGAGCGTAAGGCGATTTCAGTCCGGTAGAGAGACGGGCGATTGAGGGTAGATAGCGGCGGATGCGAGACAATCGACGCACTCTCTCTTCCCCCTCTCGACGGATCTTTGCGGGAAGAAAATCAAAGGAGAATGAATCGATAATGAAACGGGGCATAGTGTCGGTGGTGAAGCAGCGACGACGTACGCGCGTAGAGCGTCCAAATAATTCTACGTACATAGCTGCTGCTGTGTTGGATTCGATAGAGCCCGAAGATCAGCACGACACACTATTCTCCCATGACTTATCGGGCTGCGTCGACTTGTATGATGAAATTGCAGCTGCTCGTCATCGAGACGGATTACCGCTGGAGGAAGGCGTTGCTGAGGTGAGCGCGCGCGCGCGCCCCCCCGCTCGCGCAGCTCTTTTCGACGCGTCGTCTTATTTCCGGTATATCGCGTGGGTTGTAATGATTTAAACGAGACAACATAAGAGCGAGCGTTCTTCCGTTGGGGTCTTGTTTCGAAGAGAAAAGGATATTCTCTACGGAGATTCGGACACGGCAGGAGTTTCGATCGTGCGACGCGCCTACTCCCCGCGAGTTGTGTTTTTTTTTTGTTCTTCTTTCAGCGGGAGATAGCTTCGGAGCTTCCTGATATCTCTCGTTTCGGGTCCAAATCTCAACGAGGCGGATCTTGGGCATCGTTGATGCAGCGCGATTCCTTCGCGTTCATGTACACACGTACGCACACACGTTGTCGCTCCTGATGCAACGATGCGAACAAACATTCGCTACGGTGGCTTTTTTCCCTTTTTTTTCTCGAAAACATTGAGCCGATACGTTTGAATTACGGCAGCAAACTCTGACCGCGCGAGGGGTTGGTTATAGCGACAAAAAAGAAAAAACACTTGGGTGAAGGAAAAAACAATACGTCAAGTTGTATCTTTTCAAAGAATAATAAATACGAGATAGCGGGAAAACTTGCGTTATTTGATATAATAGTAGAATACAGTGGCAAGCAATATTTCGGTGGACATCGATGTGTGGTCGAATAATCTGCTTCCATCCTATGGTTCGTTTCGCTATGCGAAATATCAATTTTACTCACTAACATATTCCACGTTTTTAGTCAAGAACGCCGCGATTTGTGTGGAAAATAAAAAAAACGTTGAACCCCTTTACTCCTGCCAGAAACGACTGGAAAACGACTTTGAAGAAAGGGAAAAAACCGAAATGTTATTTTGTTAAATTTTTATAACCGGTAATTAACTCCATCCATTGTGACGCGAGTTCTCGTGTCGAGTAGAGTAGATAATTGTTATAACGTTATCGCGAATTTTTGACAAAATAAGCGGTGAATTTACGTCGAAGCTTTTGAATACAGAGATCCGACGGCGGTCGGTGGGAGAAAAAAAAATGGCGTTCCAACAGCTTTTTTCGCACCCCGGTGATGAAAAAATTGGTCGTTCCAGGGTCTTTTCGTTTCACTCTACGTTTCGCGGACTTTCCTTATGGCCCGTTCCATTCGCAATCGATCGCTCTCGGAAATGCCAGATATTGGTACCGAAAAAATCTGGCCCTAAAACTCCCTCTTTATATATATATACACCGTTTGCCTTGTCGTACGTTTGTCATAGTCTTCCGTTGCACAATCGGATAGCTCGCTGATCAAGTTAACGGTCCATCGTACCTTTTTTCCTTAGAGTATTCGGCATGTTTCTTCAAGATTTGACAAGCTGTGAGATTGGTGGGAGAATATTCAAAATCATTTAAACAGAAGATAAGCACGGTACTACGTGCAGGTGTTCCGAGACGAGCACGAGCACCACTCGCGACCGATGACATTACAACGTACACTATCCGCGTATTATTTTTGCCGCTGATACGGTGTAGCGCAACTACATCGTACATTTCGCACGTGACTTGAATTTTTTTATTTTCCAATAATGGCAACGGATCGAGGAAAATGACCAAAGTATGGTTATTTGACTGGTTGCTTGCGCCATCTATAGGCAGCATCGAGTAACGTGCGTGGCAATTTTTCGCCAACTTTGCTGCCGTGTGAACTGGCTTTAACCCCCACCTTATTCCACTTAACTTGGCCCACCCGAGGTAGGCGCGCGCGCGCGCGCACGTTCGACCGTAATATAACCAATAAACAGTGCCAAGCGCGGTACGGAGAGTACAAAGGAGGAAGAGTTTGTCGAGATAGTCGTGAGCGCGTACTCGCGAGTCGAAGGAAAAGAAAGAGGCTGCGGTTACTCGCCGATTCTCGCATCTGTTACGCCACATACGTCTGCCCTGCTACGTGTATATGGACACACGCGCACACGCTGTACTCGTATCGATAATGTCGACGCAATCGGTGTAGCGTGCGTCGCGTGCTATGAGTTTGCGTCATAGATCGGGCTTTTGTAACGAAACAACATTGTGGCTGTCATCATCGAGACGGATTTGGAAACTCTTGGGAGGAAACGAGAAACGGAATTGGCGTCGTCGTCGTCGTCCCGCTGTCGCTGTCGCCGTCGCCGTCGTCGTCGTCGTCGTCCTCGTCGTCGTCGTCGTCGTCGTCGTCGTCGTCGTCCTCGAGTCTCCATGTAACCCAATGCGTTGAGCGCACGCGCCCTTATAGTCGGTTAGTTTTGTGCTGTTTGTTTTCAAGTCAAGTGCTACATCTTGCTCTCTCTCTCTCTCTCTCCCCCCCCCCTCTTTTAAAGAAAAAACAGTGGGGCGAGGGTACAGTCATACGAGAGATAGTTTGACGCGTATATTATTATTATCGGCATACGACAGCCGCCTCGGATGAGCCTCCGCGACGTTGCGAAGCCTTTTTCTTTTTTCTTTATTTTCGCGACCGCATTAGTACGTTCTCATTCGCTCATCGACCGTACGCATACGCGTCTCGTTTGTCTCGTTCCACACCTTGATCCGCATACGCGTCACCACGAATTGTGCGCGCGCGCGCGCGCGGGCGCGCGTCTCAACGTATTTTTTATAGCGCGAAAAGAGCGTAAAAGACAAGGAGTACGACAAAATACGCGATAACAGTGCGCGTCAGAAAAAATGCACAAGCTAAGACTGCCCGTCAAGGTGAAATTGCCAACCGTATTGACAAAGTATGGGCAAGCCAAAAGACACAGGTATTCGTACAATAATACAATTTTTCTCATTTTCCCTTTCCGGCCCCTATCGCTTGCTCGAACGCTCGCTCGAACGCCCGCCGCTGCCTCCTCCTGTCACTCGCAAACTCGTATCGCTTTCTTTATTTGGCAAATTCATCGTCACCTAACCTAGCTTGTCTTTTTTCTTCAACAGCTCGTCGATGCGTCACATTTTTTATCGTACACACAAGGCCTCACAATTTGCCAATATTCATGAGACGCTTCGTACACCGGTCGATCGTAGAAGCTACCCTGCTTAATGTGTGCGCGTCGACGTTTCGGAGGAGCGACGAATGTTGGCGTCGCAACCGTACGTCGTATTGTATAATTATAAACGGCATCGCACGTGGGTCCGAATCGGTCCAACGTCGAGCGGTCGATTCGCTCGGTTCTAAAGTGCAACTTGTCCTTTGGCACTGAGATATCTCGTACGGCCCGAGGCGGCCTACGCTCGACGCGAGTCTACGTTGAAATTTTCTCGATGAAACACACTTAACAGGCTTCTTGGATTGCTACGAGTTTCGAGTATCGGCTGTCCGAAAAGTTGGCGTTGATTTTTCAATGCGCCACCTAGCAAAACTCGGCATTAACTCTCCGGACAAGCCCGATACGACGAACGGCTGTCGTTTGCTCCGCGAGTACCTTTATAAGATTCGTTCGGTCATGGGATTCCAAGCATCTTTGACACGCTTCTTATCAAATTCCACGATGAATCATCGGGAGACGCGCACGTATTCCAAACGGTGACTCAAGACGGATCGTCATCGTCGTTAAAATTCATTTAACATTCGAAGGGCGTCCACTCTCGCGCGTTCTCCCGTATCTACGGATCGCCTCCGCACACGCGACGACGTTTCTCTCGGCCCTTTCTTTCAAACTCTCGTTATCACCGATTTTCTTTCGTGGACAAAGAAAAAAGAAACGAATGTTATTTTTGGGCATGGCCCAAAGAGGATCGTAGTTTGGAAAGTATGCGGCGGAGGCGGCGGCAGCAGCAGCAGCCACCGTTCTCCGCCAGCGGACTTTGGCGCGATCCCGCTTATATTGGTCTTCTTCAGTAGAGCGCCGGACGGCGGCCCCTTCCGATCGTCCTCTCGTCGCGACGCTCTTTTTTTTGCCACTCGAGTTTGCCGCGAGTGCGCGCGAACTCGTGTCGGTGAGAGAGCGCGGCATGGACGCGCTGTGCCGCAGCTGACGAACGAGAAGGCTCCGCTGTTATTACAACAAGCGCGCCGGTTCTCCGAATATGCACCCAATTCATACCGTAACCGACGCGTGAGTCGACATTTTTTTTTTGCATAAAAAACACGCTCCGGCGACACGACGAGTGGGGGAGGGAGGATTTTTCGGGCTTTTTTATCGAAGGGAAGAAAACAACTAAAAGTATCGACCAATGAGTGAAAATGGGAAGAATGCGTGAACGCTGAGCGGAAGAAAATACATGGCCAAAAGTCACAAGAGGAAGAAACTGGGCGATAACATTTGTTTACGGATTCGGCCCCGCGATATTTTTATTAATGATTATTGACAACAAAGTCGCTAGTCGTTTGATAGGCGGGGTCAATCGGTGGTACTTTCTCTTGCGATGTACTAAACACGCGAATTTATGAGGCGGTACTCCGAGCGGTATTCGTAAGTTTCCCTCGTCTTTTGTATCGTCTCTCGCAACTACCGAATTTTCGTCACGAACCTATAACCCCCGCATTTATCTTCTCTCTTGGTTCGATCGGGCCTCGTCGAGACGTTGCCCGCTGTCGCTCGAAATCGTCACCCTCTTTCGCGATCCTTATTCTTATACATCATCGACTGTATCAGATGTGTTTAATCGCATATCGAATGTTTCAAAAATATTCCAATGGATAATGGTTGGCTGGTTATGAAGGAAAAGAAAAAAAAGAAAGAACCCAACGACTTGCGATGTACGATAGACCGCGTCATCGCGAACCGAGCAATTGCGCAATCCGCGCGCGCGCGCGCGCGCGGAAGAAACAAATTTTCGGCAAATTACACGAATTTACCCTTGATTCGCGCGCAAGTGTTTATCCCGCGTTCTCGAGGATCTATGGGGGAGGGGGAGAAAGGCCTTGACGGGAGGTGCGCTTGATAAATATGTCGATGAATATACGTCCGTGAGAGTTTGACGTCGAGTAGGCGCGACTCCCGGAACAAAATACCAACGATTTAACATTTTTATTGTATTGGTAAAAAGAAACTCGAGTGTACGAATGGAGTTACCGCGCGAGAGCCTCTTGCTCGTATGCATAAAATTGGAACGAGATTGAAGTTTCCATCGGTCTCATATTTTTTTTTCTCATACCTTCATTTACCGCTTTTCATCATTATACGAAAGCAGGTTTTCCACATAACAATTTTACATCTCCAAATGGGCATTCTAATAAATGTTTCGGCATTTTCCGGTGGTTGAGTCGAAAATTGGGGGAATAAAAAAAAAGTAATTTTCAATGCACTCGAATGATTTCGATGACGTTAAACGTCTCATCTCTATCGTGGCTGAGTTTGGAAAAGTGATATTTTGGTGAAAATTCTACCCGATCGTTTCCGGTCCGGGCGCGTTGATGATCGTGGCCTCGCGATCGGGCAATCGTCGAGAGGCGTCGATGTACCGGAACTGGAGCGACGCAGCGAAATTTGGCAGAGAGTGGGGGAGAGAGGGGGAGAAGGGCGTGCCGCGTATGGTTTAAAAGCCTCGTAACTCGTCTTACCCGCGATGTGAGAAATATTTGGTGCGAGACTGGGAGAGAAACGATCGTAAAAAGCTTCAAAGGAATTGGCAAGCATTGCGTTGGCGCGATACAAACGACCGTTCGTTCGTCCGTACAAAACGATGCTTCCGTCGAGACGCGATAATCCAAAATTATTGTTACGGAAAGTCGTTGGTTGATTGCGAAGCGCGATAAGCGTAACGCGGCGGGGGGCTGATACCGTCGCGTGTCCTGGCGCCTGTAGATATGGATAATTGATGGCTCGCCGTATAGCTACACCGCTTTTTTTCCCATACGATCGTGCTGTGCGAGTCTTGCCGACGAAAATTAGGCATCAGTAGAGTAGAATGGGCCGCCTTGGTGCGTGGAAAACTTTCGTTCCCATAGTGGCGGCCGTTCATCGACGCCCGCCGCCGCCGCCGCCGCCGCCGCCGCCGCCGCCGCCGCCGCCGCCGCGAATTCGTCTCAATGTCTCGGCGGTGGTACCGATTTCCACACTCGCCTGCCTCTTTTGTCTTTGCATGACGTGCTCCTGTTCTCATACTTGGTAATTTGCCTCGCCACACGAAAACCTCTTGAAAAAAATCCTGCCCTGTGTGTTGCGGATGGAATGCTGTTTTGATTGGAGAGAAAGGAATTTTGTACTCTTGGATGGAGAAGAAAAAAAAAGTGCGATTCGTGCTTCGAATGCCATTCATGCTTTCTCGCGCGTTTGTTTTTCTTCCCGAAATATTTCGAGGAATGAAAGATACATTATTTTTCCCGTCGAGCGACGCGCTCTGATCCAAACTTTTGTTCCCGAGCACAATGCGCGCGCGCGCGCGCGCCCGCGAGTGGCACGAATGGCAAGAGATAGAAGAAAAAGAAACGTCGACAACGGCAATTCTTGTCGGAGTACGAATTGGAGTGTATGTCTCTCGATTGATTCACCGAGGCGAGAAATGAAAATGAGTCATTCGATACTTATCCGCTTGGAATATTATGAATATTGTTTCGCGATCGCGCAAACAATGTGTCATTCTTTGTTTGTTTGTCTTTTTGTTGGAGCGGCAAAACGGATAGATCTCGTTCGACGAGTCTCGCGTCAACGAGATGTCGTCGTAGTTGTCGAACGAATTGAAAAATGTTGCGTCAAAGTTGGAACGCGTAGGCGTGGTGGTATACGTACGGCAGCCGGTAATCTGATGCAAGCGGAGAAAGCCCACTATTTGTGCGGCTCGACCCCCCCCCCCCCCCCCCCCCCCGATAAACCCATTACAGTATCCGCGTTCTCGCAGCGTCGCGGCACTCGAGATGGCCAGACGTATCGATTAAACGAAAATATACTCGAAAGAGTAGAATTTTTCTTTCGGTTTGATCGCGGTTGAATCTCGCCGTGCGAAAAACAAGCAATCGGCTCGGAACGGTTTATACGTGCCACGCCTCTATATACATGTATTATGTATATAGGGTAAGGCACCCAGGCCTTCTCCAGTCGTCGCAGCCTTTTTCTCCCTTTGCGCGCCTCAGAATAGCGTACATATGCATTTGTGCCAACGAAAATGTCTTTAACCTCTAGGCGGCCGGGGTGATGCCGATCGACATCACCTCAAGTTATGACTTGGGCATATTCATAAATGCCGGCCGCCTGGAGGTTAACGAAATCCCTGACTCTCGATTGGTCGGGGTACGCCAAGTTTTCATTTGTCAAACGTTTTCTTTTTTTTTCCCCCTCAGCGGAAAGTCGTTTTCGTCCAGGTATCTTATAGATCTTAGATTGACTGATTTAATTCACGGCGGCTTTATTCCCACAAATTGTGTTGAAGTTTGCATCTTTGGACGGCAACGACAACACATTTTTACACATTTTTCTTCAACGACAACACATTTTACACATTTTTCTTCAACCGCTCGCGTTTTTTTCGCCTCGAACGTTTTTTTTTGTTTTCACCTCTTGAGAAATTCGCAATCTCACTCTACAGAAAAGAAGGAACAAAAGAAAACATCAAAGATTGTAAGAAAAATTAATGAATGATCCGTCTGTATACTTTTTTCCATCTGTACTCTCTCTCTCTCTCTCTCTCTCTCTCTCTCTCTCTCTCTCTCTCTCTCTCTCTCTCTCTCCTGCTACGATGCAACAAGTAAAGATATATATATATATCTTTACTTGTTGCATCGTGGGAATGCAACGAAAATTGATTCTTTTGGACCAGTCTCAAATTCTCTTACGGTGGACGTAGGCTGTGAAAATGGCTGAAAGTGTGGAAAATAAAGTAAACGATATCGCTGCGTTTCAATGATGCAAAGTTGAACGCGTAGCATGCCCGTACATACAGCCGGTTTTAAAGCGGATATCTTCTACAGGGCTGACATATGGGAAATAAACAATCTATATATATATATCAACCACTCTGTACATCAAATGAACACTGATAATAATGGTTTTGACAACCACGGCAAACGCATACAACCGGATAAGGCGGCTCGCTTTTGGGTCGTGATAAGTCCGGTAGTCGGCCGTGCGAGAGGTATTCAGATGATGCAGATGTTCTTTACCGCTTAATATATTATTTGGACAGATTTTCAAATATAAAGAAGAACAACTTACACGAGCAATGAGCGCAATAAGAGAGGGAGTGAAAATTAGAGAAAGGAGTCGGGGGGGTGTATGGCGTCCTAGGAGCGGAACCATTCAAGATCTCGAATACGGTAGAACGAAGATGATAAGCGAACAAAAAAAAAAGCTTTCGTTTTCAAGAGAGCGAAGCGGACGAAGAAAACGAATGTAAAAATAGTATCGACGAAATAAACAATATCAACGTTTCATCGAGTCACGATTAAATCCGGAAAAATTGGACACGAAGAATGACGATTATTGCCGCGCACGGTACCGTTAAAAATGCACCAACTTTGTCAGCGGCAATGTATTCGAAAAAATTGGCGATATACGTTTTGCCTGGCGAAAGTATGATGCAGTGGTCGTGCGTGCGCCGTGACCCTCGGTATAGGGTTCTACGAGACTGACTCTTGGTACAATATAACAATATCGCCCTTTGTACAATAAATATCGTTTTTTTCTTCTTCTTATTCCTACAAATTGTCTACCTTTGTTGAAACTTTGTCAGCAAAGTTAAACAAATAAATGTTCATCGGAGACTATCGATGTTTGGTTTGTTGACAGTATTTGAAAGTTGAGAATTGCGTTTGAAGGCCGAGACTACCGGGTACTTTGGTCTACACGTGCAGCCAAGCGCGACAAGTTTGTTTGTTTGGGTTTGTTTGTTTGTTTTTTTCTCTCGTCTCTGAGGCCGCTGTCGACGAGTATGTTGCATTTCGGGCAATACTGCTGCAGCGTGTGTTATTTGTACATCGGTATACGAACGGGGATTAGGTTACGATAGTTAAAATGTGTGTTGTTTCGTTTGGATTTTTCACGCGTCCGTGTCCCGGAGCAGGATGGTATTGGATCACAAGGCAACGAGTCTTCACAACGATTACGGAAGCTTCGATCGTTCGTTGGCCGGCGGCGAGGGAGACGAGAGGGACGTGGAGGCGGCCGCGGCGGCGGCGGCGGCGGTGGCGGCGGCGGCGTCGGCAGCGGCGGCGGCGGCTGCTGTAGCGGCGGCGGTTGATGGGAGTAGCGGTGGAATGGCACAGTCGAGTGACGTTTATCAGCGGCAACCGTTGCTTCCGGGCCTACCGATCAAAGGAAAGGACAGATGGGGAAGTGTAGTGGGCGGCGGCGGTGGCGGAGGCGGCGGCGGCGGCGGCGGCGGCGGCGGCGGTGGCAGCGGCGGCGGTAGCAGCGGCGGCGGAGTTGGAATCGCTTCGAGTTCCGATTACTACGAGGACGAGGATGAGGACAAGATCGACGAGATCAGACACGGTGGATTGCAAAATGGTTCGGGTGGTGGTGGTGGTGGGGGCGGTGGTGGTGGTGGAAGAATCGTCAAACTGGACATACCGCCACCCTTGAGAGAGGAACCTCGCTTTCCCAAAGAAAAATGGAAAACTCTTCTCGGTAAGACTTTGGGTTGGATTTGTTGTCGCGCGTTGATCGAGAATGCGTCGGTCGGCCGAGATAAGCGCGCAATAACCGCCGTCTCTTTCGTTGCAGCATTCCTATTTATGGTTATTAATTTGATACTGACGACAACGTCCCTCGCGATGTTACACGAGCGGGTACCGGATCGCGCCACGTACGGTCCCCTTCCCGATATCATACTTGACAATGTTCCGGCCCAGGATTGGGCTCTCGATGTCTCGGAGGTTCTCATTATGATCGCCTCCAATTCGGCCATGATTTTCATTGTTTTCCACAAGCACAGGTAAGTGAGATATCTCGGCTTGTAGTGAGACGAGAATAGATGGACAGTGAGGGATTGCCTCAATAACCGAAGCCCGAATCTCTCTCTCTCTCTCTCTCTCTCTCTCTCTCTCTCTCTCTGTCGAAAAAAAGGTTCATCGTGGTGAGACGAATATTCTTGCTGATGGGTATGCTGTACATGATGAGAAGCGTCACCTTTTACGTAACGGTATTGCCGGTCTCGAGCAAGACTTACTTCTGCAGTCGAAAACTCAATCATACGAGCCCGTTGATCATAGCACAGAGGGTACTGCGGATAATATCCGGCTTTGGGTTGTCGATAAACGGCAAACACACCTACTGCGGGGATTACATATTCAGCGGTCACACCGTTATACTCGTACTTTGTTACCTCATTATTAAAGAATGTGAGTTTTTGAGTCGATTCGAGTAGAGCCGGCTTTCGCCTCGTTTCAATCAAAAGACCCGTCGTCCCCCTGTGAAAAAAACAAGCTCGTTGTTAACGTTGCTTTCAGACTCCCCGAGAAGATGTCAGCCTGTTCATTGGCTCGCCGGACTTGGCGCCCTCGTCGGGGTCGTTATGGTACAGCTCGCTCACGGTCATTACACCGTCGATATTATCATAGCGTACTGGGTGACAACGCGCTTGTGGTACATTTATCATACACTGGCTAATAATCCACATCTCAAGGTACGCGTATACGTATACGATTGGGTCGCCGCCGGAGAGAATCGTCGAAACGAGCCGTGTTGTCGTTCACGGATCGGTCAAACGCGTTTTCACTCTGCTTTCAGCAATACGGACCGAACAACTTTTTGGCACGGCTCTGGTGGTTTCCGTTGTTCAAGTATTTCGAGAGAAACGTGGGTGGTACGGTACCCCGACAATACGACTGGCCTTTGCCATGGCCTCGAAGATTTCTTGCCAAGCATCCAAACCGGAACAGTTAATACTCGTCTCGAGTTTTCAAAGGTGCTGCCTACGTTTACGTTTATTATATTCGATTCTTGTATATACTATATACTTAGGTCTTTCGTAAAAGAAGAGTCAACGAGTTTGAACCGAGACGGAGGAGAAAACCAAATAACGAAGCGGACGTTCTCGAAACTAACGGATTAAGAGTTATTGCGTAGAGTAACGCGGCAATAGTGGAGAGAGCGAGAGAGAGTGCGAGTGCGATCAAGAGAAAGGGTTACTATAAAGGTAACTCGTCGCCCCCTTCCAAATGACGCCTCGAACTCACCCCTCTTGGATTTGTTTATCCTTCCCCAGTATCCTATTCGAGACTAGGTCGTTTTGGAAAAATGAGATTGGACGAGAGCATTCGTAGTAGACGGGTTAACTTTCTTCACGTGTACAAAAGTTGGGAGACAAAAGTAGGCAATTCGAACGAGAGTTTACGGCTTACGGGGTTGGAAGAGAGACATTCGACGCTCCATAGTCTGTTGTTAATTTGATAAAAGAGCCTTCTTCGAATAACACGATGATCGTGCGTGATAAACAAAATATACGCGTAGAATTCTCACCGTTAGCGACTTTGGAACGTGTGCATCTTCTCACTGTTGTTCGATTGTGTTTCATTCGAGTCGCCTTGCTTTTTCTTTCTCCAGCAGCTGTCGCGTCCGAACGATCGACCTGGCGACTCCTTTCATTACGCCCAATCATCTATCCTTTTATCCGCGTTTGAAAAGTATCAAAGTAGTTGAAACTTGATTCTCGGTCAATTATAATATTTACGATGACTCGAACGAAATTTAGTGAAATTTCGCAAAGAATAGAGAAATATATTTTCGAGGTGTGGCCGACGCACCTTGTATTCCGAAGAAAAATAATAAAAGGGACTAGTCTCGAAAGGCATCACGATAATGATGATGATGACGCGTGTCTCGAGTCGTGCCAAGGCCTTTTTACACAAACCCATAGTTCCGCCCAGCAGATTTTCCTCGATCGCTCCGATGCCAAGCCTCTTCTCGACGAAAATCGAATCTTGGACAAAGGAGCCTGAAAGAACTGAACCTACCCTACATTTAGAATCAAACCGTTGGATCGTGGAATTTTGCGGGACCAATTTATATTGGAACGAACCAACAACAACAACAACAACAACAACAAAAATCAATAAAACTAGCGCTGTTGGTTTACTATAGACGCGCGAGAAGCTACGATAAATCGTTCAAAGAGGGGAGCAGATGAAAATGACCGTTGAAAGCCAATAATGTCCGGTCGGACACCTCCCCCGGAAATTAGTCATTGGAAACTTTGCCAAGTTCTTGAGTTTCTTTCGATTGTTCAAACGATAAATGATATTGAGAGGGGAAAAAATTCAACGAGAAGGCCTAGATAGGAAGGATTAATTGGATTTCGAAGGGGTTGACGAATCTTTCACGGTGCGCGTACAAAGACGAGCCTCGAATAGTGTAAAAACTATGAGCGTTCGTTAAATGTCCTTTTCTTCCTCGTACGCGACGGCGGCGGCGCGCTATTTTTATTATTTTCAAATAAAGCGATAAACAAAAGTCTCTTGCCGTGAGAAGAGGACTCGCGACTACGCGATCTTAGTGCTAATATATGCTACGATAGCCAAACCTGGATTAACCTCCAGGCGGCCGGCATTTATGAATGTGCCCGCCTGGAGCTTCAAATGGCTATAAGCGCTGGCCTCCTTTTTACCCACTTGGTCCAAATTCTATTGGTCGCTATTTGTAAATTATTGCCGATTGATAGAAGAAGAAAAAAAAAAAAAAAAAACGAAGATAACATTGAACAATTGTTCAATTGAACAGAATCACGAAAAATTCCTTTTTTCGTGATTCTGTTTTCACAAGTGATTAATCGTATGTTTTTGTTTATCGCTACGGGGCAGCAGCCTCTGTATCCTATGAGTAAGATGAGTCTTGTTGCAGGACGATTCCGAGTTAATACGCGGCAATGGTTTTTCTTTGTTCCGATTGGAAATTAAATGGTCCCCGCATCGATGCGTTTGTGATTGCCCTCTCTTCCGATCATGGTAACGCGAAGAACGTTGCGCCGCGCCTCCTCCTCCTCCTCCTCCTCCTCCTCCTCCTCTGACAATTGATAATATTTCGTCTCCTACACAGCATACAAGTAATGCGCAACCGTTGAGCATATATTTTTTCATGAGATAATACGACGGCCGATTGTCTTGGATTGTAGGAAAAAGCCTCCGAACCGTTTGAATATATATCACGCGAATGTATTTGGGTGATAAAGAAATGTTAAGTGCGCGTGTATATGTCTCGGTACCTCTAGGCAATTTTGTATATATAATCCACCTCTTTGAACGATGCTTTACGTGTATATGCGTCAGAAATCAATGTTCAAATATTAAATACACGAAATGTCGAAACGATAAATAATCTAGCGTTACATACCACTTGTAACATATGTATATATGTATATTATGTCATACGTTGGTATGTACGCGTGGGCAATTTAAACACGACTTTTAACCGACTTTTAACACAAATTTCCTTTTTCTTTTATTTTTCAAATTAAAATATAGTTACGAGAGATAATCTTTGAAACTTTTGTTCAAGTTTGGGCTATGGAAAAAATCGGCGAACAATAGGACTGATTAACCGCGCGCGCGTTTCGATCGAACTTAATTTAAAACCAAAACGAGAGACTTGCCCGTCAAATCTACGCTGATACATTTGTCTTTGCGATCGGGATTTGTGAAAATTTTTTTACGTATTTACGCGCGCGCGCCCGCGTAAATACGCATACATCGACGCGTTATAAGTTCAAGGAAACATATGTACACACATACAAATATACATTTGCGAAAAAAGTTGAAACCTGTCCAAGTGGTGGAGGAGTTTCGTTTGTGTTTACACTTGTATAGACAGGCGCGTACGAATGAAACGATTGATATTGTATCCGAGGCGCACACGAAGCACGCGCACGGCTGTGTATTTATATGGATATATCTATATTTTTACGTGTAGATATTTTTTGGTAACTTGTTACGAATGAGAAGAAAAAACTGCATACATTGTAAATAAAGAAGAATGCAAGGGCTTTCGTCACGCTAAAAATGTGCAATGAAGGAAATACACGCGCGCGCGCGCGCGCACACACGCACACACACACACACACACACACACACACACAATAATTGTGTAAATGTAAGGGTCGGTTGGAAGTTTGAAGCCCTATGCCAGGGTCATGATCGATTATACGACATGGTTTACGTTCGTTAACGTTTGTGTAAATACAACTCTATCATAGTTATTTATCGCGAGTTCTATCACATATTACTACATTATTACAATAAACAGAAAAAAACAATATGTATTGAATTTTACTTGGTATATCATTGTTCGCGACTTGGACGATGATGGATTTTTTTAATTTGTAACTGCGGTGTAATAAAATTGTCGGACATTTTGTCATTGCATGTTTTTTATTTTTTTCTTCAACGACAGTTGCATTCCTTGTAGAGTATCCAGAACATTTCAGAGCAGGATGTACACTTTTTTTCGTTGACACTTCGGGTGTGAACATAACCCGACCCCACTTGGCTCTTGAATATATAATTGAACTTGCACGACAGTGATTTGCTTGGTTGTTCTTTTTTCGCTTCAATAAATTCCAGGATTAACGAAACGATTGAAAACATTTAGAAATATTATTTATTGTTCGCAAAGGTAATAGTTATATAATATTATTACAAGATATTAGCAAACACTATAAATATATCATACACATAAGTTTTTTTTTCTTGTTCTCTACAACAAGATGATTCAATTTTTGTTTGTCGTAAAGAAGAATAGTACTGTACCCGGCGCGGTAACAAACATAAAATCCTTCAGGAAACGACTTGTATTTCGACGATGGGGGAGCAAGTGGAAACGCGTCGATTTCGAAAAAAAAGTATTGGCGCTTTGAAAAATCGAATCCTACGAATATTTTACGAATTTACAAAAGCTATACACTAATCTTGTACATTTGCGAAAACGATTATTCGATTGGTCCAGTTGGAAAACAGTGATGACAAAGTTGTTTATACAATAAAGCAGGGACGGGTTCCATTGGCCGTATTTTTTTTATTTTCTTTTATCGGATTCTACTCGACTGTTGGCATTTTCTCGCGCGCGCCGGATACGAAGTATCGGAGATGAAAAAAAAAAAAAAAAAGAAAAAAAAAACGTACCGAACGTACTTTCTTCGTAAAACGTCGAATCGAGGAAGAAAAAAGAATGAAAGGTGCGTTCGGTTTAGGGATTAGTTTGTGTTTAAGGTGGCGAAAAAAAATAAGAGAAAAGGTATGAACGAAGGTAGGAAAGAAGGACAAAGAAAATAAATGTATTCGGGTAGTAGTAGTAGTAGTAGCGGTAGAAGGTGGCGCATTCAGCAGGAATGTGTTGGGTAAGAAGAGAGGGTCCGTGAAGGGTATCATCGTCTTCTTACCGATCGTCCCCCAGGCGTACTCGTCGTTCGGGGGTGTTTGGGCCCGGGAGGACGGTTCGCGGATGTTGAAAGAAAAGGTTGGTCTTACATCTGCGGCAATTGGTCGATAGGCGTCGCGAAGGCAAAATCCTCGGGAAAGAGTTTGACGGCGTGTGGATACATGAGTTTGTACGATTGCCGGATTGTTACGTCCGCCACTCCGGCGATATCGCCAATCTCTTTTTGCGATCTCTTGTCCTCCGAAGCCTGAATAATAGCCGAAGAAGTTTGGGTTTGTGTATTAATTTCGAGTGGCGGGGAGGGGGGGGGGGGGGGGGGTCCGAGAAAATATATACGAAACCTGTGAGGCCATGTATATAGCTGCGGCGGCGACCGAAATTGGGGATCTGCCGGGGACTATATCGATCTCGACCGCTTTTCTCGCGATATGCGTTGCCGCTCTCTGTACCATATTCGGCAAGCCCAAATTCGAGCAGAAGCGCGACATAAAGTCACCGGTCGTTATTAGATCGACGCTCGTCTCGAGAGCCTTCAGTATCAACTTGAAGCATCTGCCGATTTCTTTTTTGCTGATTTTACTGATCGCACAAATTTCCTTGAAGGTACGCGGTACACCCTCCTGGCGACACGCTATGTAGAGACAAGCCGAGGATATCGCGTCGTTGGCTCGTCCCTTCAAGTTTTTTCCATCGTGTACCTGTTTGAAGAGTATGTTTGCCCGGTCGACGATCGTCTTTGGAAGATTTATACGATCGGCCATTCCGGTTATTTCGCGAAACGCGTTTACAAGAGCCCTGTCGGAGCTGTTCATCTGGAGAAAGAAAAATTGTACGAACGCGTTAAGAGGATAAATGGCCCATTCTCTCTCGCTCTCGGGCTTGCAGAAGTTGGAACGTACCGTGCGTCTGTTTTGGTACTTGGATGCGCCAAAAGCGTCAAACGAAGCTGCACCCGTTCCAGGTCCGATCATGGTGGACAGGTCCGAGCCGTTGAGTAGAGGGTTTTCCGGACCGCCGACGCGAGACGGGTCCACGCCGGCCTTCTCGTTGCTGAACGTTCGCCATTCCGAGCCGACGTCTATTACTCTGTCCGAGAATAGGCGAGAGTCGGTAAAGGGCGTCGTAATGAGAAAAAAATGCTTTGCAATGGCAAACGGCGTTAATCCGGCGGCAATACCTGTCGCCCACTACCAAACCGCACTCTGAGCAAATTTGATCGCCGGCTCTGTAGTCCTCTATGAGAGATGCATCCGGATGAGCGTAGCAGCATACTTTGTTTGTGTCGTGCCTGTGTTATCGAAAATTTTTAAATCTTGAATAAACAACGGCGTCGTTCGTTTAAAGGAGTTGTCTTCAACGTACGATCGTTGTTACGTATGATTTAAATAGCGCTTGTAAATTTATTCGAGCCGCGTGGTTGCAGAAAGAGTCGCACGATCGCGAACGATGAATTACCGATAGCGGCTATCTTGCATAAGATTATAATAATCGTTTGAAAACGAGCCCGATTAAACCTTTAAAAACCGACTAAAAATAGAAGGAATCGTTGACACGATATATGCGCAGCAGCAATGCCCGTGAGCAGTGAAAAAAAGGGGTGTCCGAACGAAACGTTGCAAAAGTAAATATGAAGAGCATCATCTCGTTACTACGACGATGCTAACAAAGTCGGATGAATATTTGTTGTTGGTCCTTTTCCGAGGAAGCTTTAGGGTGTCGCGTTTGCGACAGCGGCAATTATTCCAGTAGGATTATTATTATTATTATTCTCGCGTCGTATCCGCTGCATACGAGTTACAGACGTGTGCACACGTAAAAATACGCTCGTATTATATGTAAAAATGTATGAAATTCACCTCGACGAACTAGCCATATTTTCGTTTATTCGTCAGTCGTGCAAGCGTGTATCGTGTCACCGAGGAGATAAGCCATCGAGAGCCAAGGAGGATCGAGTTTCACGGCAGAAGCGCGCACATAGTCTCAAGCGAGACAAAAAAGTTGACTCCGCGTTGCAACGAGTTTTCAGCCTCACGGTAAGATGTCACTGCGGTGTCGCGTTTGTGGCGGTCCTGCTAGTTCCACCATCTCACCGCTACGCGGCTTACACATCGTTCCAGCGTTTCTCACAAGCGGTCGCAGGGGCATGCGTTGCAATATATACAACCGTCTTTCCCCTAGATCCTACACCCAGCGCGTCTAGGGCAGGGTGCAGTGACACAGCCCTACTGATGAGTCTGTCACTGTACCCGAGACGAAACGCACAATCTTTTCCTGCCTCTTCCTACCTTACCGACTTTACAGACTGGACAAGCCGCGGACAAACAACTACAGGAGTAGAGAGCCACACAGACCGAATCTCTCTCTACACGTTTGTGGCGGTCCTGTTAGTTCCACCATCTCTCACCGCTACGCGGCTACATATCGTTCCAGCGTTTCTCACAAGCGGTCGCAGGGCCATGCGTTCGAATATATACAGCCGTCTTTCCCCTAGATCCTAACACTCAGCGCGTCTAGGGCAGGGTGCAGTGACACAGCCCTACCGATGAGTCTGTCACTGCGTACCCGAGACGAAACGCACAATCTTTTCCTGCCTCTTCCTACCTTACCGACATTACAGAACCTGGACAAGCCGCGCAGACAAAACAACTACGGGAGTAGAGAACCACAGACTGTGAACCTCTACACGTTTGTAGAGATATTCGGTCTGTGGCTCTCTACCAGCCCCCTGGCACTGCTGGGTCTACCGTGTCTCGTTATTGTCGCCACGTAAACTAACCCACCATGCGGCGCTAGTAGTCACCAGCATGACCCCCACTCCAGTCGCGCAGCGTGTGCATAATTTGCATTCGACGCGTCTGGAAAATTCATTGTTTAGAATAGAATTTAAAAGCATATGTGTATATAGGAGAAGGGATGCAATATTTACACTTGTTGCATTATTATGTATTTAAAAATATTTATTGAACGAAATAAACAGATAACATTAATATTTTTTTAATAATGGATTAGTCACGTTGTACAATGTTTTGCGATTTTTTTCTTGTCGAGATTGCTTTTTTTTGTTCTGCGTTGAGACGTGCAGAATATTGCTGCATCCGCATCAATACGTAATATTGTATTATGTGTAAAAGAACACTATCGGCGTGTTCTATACACGGAAAAGAGAGCTTTTCATAGTTATACACGTCGTCCAATATAGACTCGAAAACACGCGTTGAATTGCGATGAGCCACAAATCGCTCTTCTAATGTGATAAAATAATTACGATTTTACCACACTACGATTTTTTTTAGTCGAGAACAATGACAGATCGAGAAAAAATGACGAAATAATACGGCGAGATGCTTTGCGGAGTGTGGGTCATGCGGGTGACTACTAGCGCCGCATAGTGGGTTCGTTACGTGGCGACAATACGGGGGACACGTTACTGTTAAGAGAATTTATCCCAGTGTCAGCCCCCTGCTCTCTACTCCCGTAGTTGTTTTGTCCGCGGCTCGTCCAGGTTCTGTTATGTCGGTAAGATAGGAAGAGGCAGGAAAAGATTGTGCATTTCGTCTCGGGTACAGTAACAGACTCATCAGTAGGGCTGTGTCACTGCACCGTGCCCTAGACGCGCTGGGTGTTAGGATCTAGGGGAAAGACGGTTGTATATATTGGAACGCATGCCCCTGCGACCGCTTGTGAAAAACGCCGGAACGATGTAGCCGCGTAGCGGTCAGATGGTGGAACTAGCAGGACCGCCACCACCGCCTTACATACAGGTCTTGCAACTAAATCAAATATTGGTGGTGGGGGTGGTCGTCTTACTGTCGGCTCGTTAATTTCCTTGACCGCCGCTCGCATCGCTTCAATCAAATCATAGCCTAAACAGCGGAAGACGCATGTGGCAACACATCCTCACTTAATCGGCTACTATAAAGTGTCACATAACCGTCATTAATAAAAGCACGTGTTTTTTTATGACGGTGATATCGTGCGGATTTTTACATAATAATGACGACTAATTAGTGTGCGGTTCCAACGTGTGACACTGGACGTCAGTTAGTAAAGGAAAAACGTTCGGTGTTTCGGGTTTCCGTCGAATATCGAACGTCGTCAAAAATGGATCACTGCAATTCCAGGAATTTCTCAGCTCATGCCTTCGTAATTCGTGTGTGAGAAACATTTTCTCCAACGATACATTCTGACAAAGTGCGTAAAACATGACTTAAACGGTCGAGTTATCGCAGAGGTAAGTTGATTTTATCTTTTCTTTGTTTATCACTGTATCAAGGCTGAAGTGATTTCGTGATTTTATGTACCGTGTTGTTAAGAATGTCATAATGACGTTGAATTCAATTCAAGGTACCTTATTCCCGTCCTCGACTCGATCCATTGGTAGTGCCTTCTGAATTTGACAATTTAAATCAAGTGAACTCCACTATGGTTGCCAAGTCTTCCATAGAAGAAAACATGTGAAAACCAAACACAGTTATTTTTCTACAAGTGAGCCTTCAACGATCGAAGTAGAAAATGCACCAAAAGATGCGGCTTTTGTTACTTCGACAGTGGAATCGAAGGAGATTCCAATGTATACATCTGCGATTCATGAAGTATTCAACAATGATTCATCGATGGATTGTTCTTTTACCTCGACGGAGTTATTGAGCATGGATTATTCACCAGACGCTTTCAATGACCGTATTGAGACATCTTCGACACAAGGTACATATATTTTATTCACTAAAGCTCCATATTATTTAGAATATTAAGTTATTGATGTTTCGATGGTATGAAATTCGACGGCACAAAACTGGAAAGAATGCGTAGACATTGGTCGAATAGCAGAAAAACTTTATTGTCATTTATTGTAGCGCTTTTTACAAATCTGATTAAGGAATCAAGGATATTGAAAGAGCATTCGAATTGAGCATTTATTTTGGGGAATATGACAAGTTATTAAAGTGTAGAATGAAGAATATTGTTTCTTTACTTATTTTATCATTATTATTAAATGGCAGACATAATTTTATGGGAAAGGCATTAAAAATAGTCGATGGCACAGAATACTGATGGACAATTTAGTGCACAATATTCTCCCTCAGTCGTGCTATATTTTAACGTGTGAAAAAATCAATTGCATTATCCATCGTATAAGAATTTCATTGACACATTTCATACATATATTTACCCTAATAATATTTCAAGAAATTTCCTTGCCGCAATGACAAGAATTTCACATATTTTTTCTCTTCCTCTCCTTCATTTGGCTCTATTCTTTTACGATGAACCCTGGAATAAAAATTAAACACGAGATATAATAAATATGTAATATAAAAATGTAAAGACTTATATTTTGCTCTCTTCGTCGTTCGCTAATTTCTTTCTTTTTTTTCTAGATGCATATTTGTGCGGTGACTTTGGAACAAAAAATTGGACAATGAATCACTATGAATATTTAATCATTTATTGACTATATGACTATATGATTCTCCAACCATGACATCTCATGAAATCATCAAACAAAAAATGTATAAAATGAACGTACACCTGCAATGATATAATTGACGTTTTCAATACATTCAAATTCTATAAAATACATATATGTATAAAAATTCGATTCAATTGCTCAGATCTTGAAGCTAACGAAATGTTGCCGTCGGAAGCTTCCATCATTGAGTCGAATGAATCGATGCAAGAGCCATGTCACTTCCACCTTTCAGAAGCTGCCTTTAGCTGTAAGTATCTTCGGTTATCTGAACAGTAAAATGAATAAATGTATGAAATATCAATTGAGTTTGAATGTTGAGTGCACTGCAATATGTTATATGAAAATAATTTCAAAAGGCGTTGAATTTGAAATATTTTCTAGAATTACCATTTATTTCAGGTTGTATAGACACCACCGAAGGAACAAAGCAATCGATCTCGATACCGAAGCCGTGGACTGGCGGAGAATTGAACGCAGACGGCGGGAATTTTCTCTTCTCATACGCTGTGAGCAAAGTGGAGAACGGTCATAATCTACTGCTCACGCAACGATTTGTCAAGCTTACGGCCATCAAAGAGCTTTTTTATTAAGTGTATGGGTGCACAGTTGATGCACAAGGGTGTAATCTTCCCCAAGTCCTAGATGATCTTGGTGCACTACCGCAAGCGTTGGAGAGGTTTAAAAATATGAGCCTATGCAATGAGCCTATGCAATGGTGCACGCCTCGGATATATTATCATATTCGATTATTTATTACATTCGACTACGAATGAGACAAAATGCTCACCAAGAAAATATGAAAGTTACGAAAAAATTCGTTGTAAAAAAAAACTGTCCAAGTTAACGAATCAATAAAAAGAGTAACCGGTTGGCAATATAACTAAGTATGAGTAAATAATAAAAAGAAAAAAGTTATTGATCTAAACAGTGTACATTTTGCTTTTCTCTTCCCTTTTTTCAGCATTGACTATTCGAAAAAAAAAAACACGATGTCTTAGTTGAACCGTCGAAATGCCATACTTACAGCCTTCAAAAGTGGAATCATCGAAAGAGGTACGTTATAGAAAAATGTCTATAATATTCAGATAACTGACAATAGTTTACAAATAATTTGAAAATCATACAAAATCACATTAATAATAATTAAATGAGACGATTATGAGAAATAACAAAAGTATTAGCCATTGTGAAATCTTATTTAATAATTGATAAAAAAATTTCATATACTATTTCATTTTCTAGTAAAAAAAATGCATTCACGCCTGCAATTACTTTACAAAAATTAATTGAATATAAATGCCGAAAATAATTTGATTAAACAAAACTGATTCCCCGCTTCTCCCCATACTCGGGAATAAAAAATTGACGGTGTCCGCAAATATATTTTTCAAAAATTAATTAAAATTATGAAAATAATTTGATTTATTAATTAATAAAATATTTACCCTTAAAAAAAATTCATACCCACAACCAGAAAAAAATAAACTGCAAACGTGGGTTTTGAGCGTACTACCTTCACCACTCGAACCCAGCGTTGATCAATTCAGCTAAATGTACCTCTTGGCAAATAAGGAAAAGAAAAAATGATATATACTTATCAGGGCTGCTTGAGTCGATGATGCTTTAGGATAAAGAAAACTGCAGTTCAATTTAAAAAAAATATTCTTCAACAATAGAATCCTATACAGTGCAACATACGTAAAGCGTATATTTATTTTCGCTTTTCAGTATTTTTTTGTTGTTGGAAATGTTCCTACATTAACATGTCTATTTACTTGTCCTAGCCGCTATGACAAGTTCGCAGCGCCGCTCTTGTGGCTATAAGCCAAAGCTTATTGCCGACATTAAGCGTACCACCCCCACCACCTTCGTTGCAAGACCTGTATGTAAGACCGTGACCGCCACACGTTTGTGGCGTTCTTGGAGCTTTGCAAGATGGCCGCATGGCGGTGTGAAGATTCTGCGAAAGAGCTGCCAACACATAAAAG
This sequence comes from Ophion costatus, assembly GCA_951751655.1. Lineage (NCBI taxonomy): Eukaryota > Metazoa > Arthropoda > Insecta > Hymenoptera > Ichneumonidae > Ophion > Ophion costatus. The sequence continues at coordinate 42,435,863 of OX632362.1, read as the reverse complement.
GTCAAGAAACCGGAACTGGCCGGCAATAAAAGGTTGGCAGGCTAGAGAGAGAGAGAGAGAGAGAGATTGATTGATTGATTGATAAAGTTTATTATGCCCCAGTTAATTTTTAGGCAAATTAAGGTGCGATATAACTAACATAGAATGTAGGTATTGTGAACCATCCTACTAATAGGATATAATATGAATTATATAAAATAAACTAAAAAATGAGTACCTAAATAAAACTAAATAATACTAACGTAAGTGATAATGGAGTAGCGCAAAATAATGGTACAATAATGTAAGATGTAGGTACACTAAGCGCAAAATAATAATGGTCCACGAATGTGAGATACAGTTCAGACCCGTAATGCAGACGCAATACTAGGTGATACAAAATGATATAAAATACTAATACTAAATTATACTAAATAATACAATCGAATAATGATACAAAATAGAACAAAATAACAATTGGGTGATAATACAAAATAATACAAAATAATGTCGATGAATACTGAGGCCGTTTTGGCGCAGACCTATACACAGAAGGGGGCAGGGCGTCAGTTAACGCAATTGATCCTCGGGTACGAGCTGTGAAAAAACAGATTGTCGGATGGAAAGTGAGCTTGGAAAGAGACATCGCAGCATTGAGAGCGGACGTAGAAAAACTCTGTTCAAAATTTGAAGGAAACTATGAAAGAAATAACAACGCCCGAGGTCGTGAAAGGTACAGGCCGCGTTCCAACTGTCGCAATAAGTCGAGGCCTTCGACGAAGGGAGTGTGCTATTATCACAATAGATTTGCCACAGCGTCGACTTGGTGCGTACTACCCTGCTCATTTCATCCATCGCTAAAGCAAGAAAATCAGGGAAACCGGAGGTGCTACGTTGAAGCGATCGCGGACAGCGGACACGAAATTCCAGATGCTGAAATACGCTTGTTCATGAACGATAAAAATAACAATGTGACCCTTCTAATAGACTCTGGCTCGGTCGTAACAGTTCTACCTCGTGATTTCATCAAAAAGAACAAAAACGAACAATCTGTGAAACTTTACGCAGCAAACAAAACGGAAATATGCACCTACGGCGAAAAGATACTTCCAATGGACTTGGGTCTTCGTCGACAGTTCCGGTGGCCTTTCATCATTGCGGAAGTGAAGTCTCCAACAATCGGCGCGGATTTTAATGCGCGCCATGGGCTTCTCATCGATCCAAAGAACCAGAGCTTAATAGATTCGGTCGCTCAGCTTTCATCGAAAGGTGTTATGCGGAAGACTGCGATACACGGCATCTCAACAATCAACAGGAATATGCGGTATGCCGGCCTACTTGAACAATGTCATAAAATCACGAAACCCTCGGACGTAAAAAAAAACAGAAGAAAATAGTACTGTAGCACATCATACTGAGACGAGAGGCCCTCCAGTTGCACACGGTTCATGCAGACTAGCGGGATAAAAAATTAGAAGCGCCACGACAAGAGAAGCTAGAACGAAAGACGGTACGACCATCCAAAAGTCCGCGCTCTAGCCCAATACATCTTCAAACAAAATAATCAGGTGGATGGCGGTTATTTGGCGATTTCCGGGCATTGAACTCGAAAACTGTTCCAGATCGATATATCCTGTAGGACATAGTCTCGATATCTTTATGGGTCTTCACGGGAGAAAAATATTCTCAACGCTCGATTTGACCAAGTCCTATCACCAAACCCCGATGGCAACAGAGGACATAAAAAAAAACAGCAATAATAACACCCTCGGGTCTATTCGAATATCTGATAATGCCCTTTGGACTGACGAACGCGTCCCATACGTTTCAACGATTCATGGATTCGATGTTCAGAGACGGACTTTGTGAACGTATATATAGACGATATCCTCATCGCATCGAAAGACGAAAAAGAGCATCTACAACACTTAAGAATCGTGTTCGAACGGCTGCAAACCAATGGGTTGACGATCAATCTCAGCAAGTCTGTCCTAGGATAATCAGAAGTACTATTTACTCGGATACACAATCAGTGGAGAAGGATACAGGCCGCCCACGGAACGAATTTAAGCAATCCGCGACTACCCGAAACCATCGTAGATCTCCGTCGATTTCTTGGCTTGGTGAATTTTTATCGAAGATGCATTCCGGACTTGGCGAAAATTCAGGCACCGCTGAACGAGTTTCTGGAAGAGTCTAAAAAAAAATGATAAACGACCAGTTCCATGGACTCTGGATACGGAAAACGCACTTCGACGATGTAAAGAAAGTATAGCTGCAACGACAACAAACACACTTATACCCCAGAACTCACCTCTAAGACTGACAACGGATGCGTCGAGCTCGGCTATTGGAGCGTCACTGGAACAGCTGGGAGAAGACGAATGGAAGCCAGTTGGGTTCTTCTCGCGTAAACTTACACCTACATCGAAAAGATATAACACCTACGACAGAGAATAGCTCGCCATTTTTGCCTCGGTGAAGATTTTCTAACACATCCTCGACGGGAGCAATTTTGTAATCCGGACCGACCATCGACCGCTCACACTTACACATTTCAACGAAACGCCGATAAGATTTCTGAGAGGCAACTGAGACAACTCGACTATATTTCGCAATTCTCCACTGAAATCGTCTAGTCTAATCGAAGATTTCAGATACTATCTGACGATAATGGACAGACTTTCAAGATGGCCGGAAGCAATACCTCTCAAGGATATGACGGCAGACACCGTAGCAAACGCATTATATTACAAGTGGGTTTGTCGTTTTGGAGCACCTCTCACAATAACAACAGATCAAGGTAGCCAATTCGAGTCGCAACTGTTCAAAGCGCTAACGAATTTGATTGGTGCGAGCAGAATTCGAACAACGCCTTACCACCCTACGTCGAATGGGTTGATTGAGCGATGGCATCGAACCTTGAAGGCGGCATTGGTGTGCAATCGTCAAGTATACCTTGGATCGATTTACTACCTACGGTTTGACTGGGACTGCGGACATCATACAAAGAGGCCATAGGAGCGTCATGTGCTGAAATGCTATACGGCGCAACACTTAGAATTCCCGGTGAATCCTTCATAAGTGAAGACATGTCAGCGGATTCACAGTTCTTCCTGGAAAATGTTCGGCAACACATGAGAGCCATTCGACCGACTCCGACGTGCGCATCACAACAGGCCTCGGATGTACATATTAAAAAACATTCACAACTGCTCACACGTTCATCCCAGAAACGACACAGTAAAGCCTCAGTTGTCAAAAGACTGGACGACCGACGATTCGTTATCGATATAAACGAAGAAGAAAATACTCTATCCTTAGAAAGATTAAAACGGGCGTACATAGCAAAAAACAACGACAATCGGATGAGCAAAGAGGAGGAACAACCCATGGCAACTCGTCACTGGTGTTCCATGGGGGACATGCCAAAGAACACGTACGCCAACAAATAAAAAAAGAAGGTAGCGTTCCTTTCTCAGCCAGAAAAGTCACTGGGGAGGGAGTAAATGTGGCGTTCTTGGAGCTTTGCAAGATGGCCGTGTGGTGGCGTGTAGGTGCTGCGAAAGGGCTGCCAAGTCATGAAAAGTCAAGAAACCGGAACTGGCCGGCAATGAAAGGTTGGCAGGCTAGAGAGAGATGCGTCGGAAAAAAGCCGTTACGTTATAAGCATCGTCGTTACAAGTGTGACAGCCACTGATGATCGATAATCGCGAGGATCGATTATCGGTTGGGAAGGCGCGATCTAGACGTAGTAGGGGTGGGGGGGAAAGAGCGTCGCGTAATCGAGAAGGACGGCGCGGCTCCTTCTTCTATATCTCGGAACGCCTGACCGCGAAAACCCCCTTTACGCCTGCCCTGTAAGCCAATTACTACCGACTCATTAAAACTGCGATAATTTAGTACTCGAGTGGGCGCGATCTGCATTATTTGCCTATCTCTCTGCGATCCTTCTCTCCTCGCGACGGCACCTTACCCCCTACCGGCCTTGTCACGCCCGACCGCGCGGGAAGTTACAGTGCCGGATGTATTTTGCCTATAACACAAGTGTAAAAGTACATATCTCAATAAAATAGTGGTATCACCCTGACAGATGGCAACACCCAAGCGATGGTTGTCAAATGACCATTTGACAGAAGAAAAAAAAAAAAACACGCCGCGCGTTCGTAAAAATGGGGCTGTCACGTCCTGCGACGAAGTCACTAAACTTTCCCTACGTTCTTCCTTATCCACGCGACTTCCATGGGAACACGGTTTTAGGCATGATTTCTCCGAAAAGTCATAAAACAAAAATTGTATAACTATGCGTTCTATCCCGTGTAGCGACTAATCATAGGTCAAGGGCTCAGGAAAACTCCACTCGAGCCGGTCGTAAAAACGGAGCGCAACGGAAACCGAAAATACGTGAACAAGCTACGAAGCGCATAGCAGAGCGCCCTACGAAAATCCACAGGAAACCGACTCCTACGAGTCTCTCCCTCTCTCTCTCTCTCTCTCTCTCTCTCTCTCTCTCTCTCTCTCCGATTGGCCTATAGACAATTAAATTCATTCGTATCTAGTTCGTAAGACCCAAGGAACATACTTCCACGTCGTCATTCACGATTGGCCGACAACCCATTAAAAGTCCGAAACCCCTTTTTCTACTCTGCCCAAATATGGAACCTAGAACAGGAGGAACCAAATATAAAAAGGGCCATCCGTCGCCACTCCTCAGTTCTTCCATCGGAGTCTTTGTCAACCATGACTCTGCCATCGTCGACTCTTAATCCAACAGTCTATCACCAAGTCAAACGTCAATTCAATACCTTCTCTCTAACTAAAAGGTCCTGTTGTTCTATACTCTTATTCCGCGACTAATAACTCGAGTTCATTTTTCACAACTTAGTATTTGTATTTACGCTGAAGTAACTCAACCCGAACGAAAACCAAGTCCACGCTTTCCGAGAAACATTGTCAACGCAGTGCGTACGCGTCTCATCTGCCATTGTACCTGCGAGCACACATGGCCACCAGCGAAGGGCCGTTACCCTTACGACCGATCGCTGACACTCCTGCGAACGAGTGTACATCGCATCACCGACCATTGTAAGCGAACTCTATACATAATATATACATATATATATTTATTTATTTGGTTTCCATGTATTCACAAACTAATAGGATTAACCAGATTAGTTAACTTTAATAAAACACGAATCATTTGAACACAAATCTAACGAATCATTCCATAATGTTGAATTATTGCGTAAATCCTTTAATTTCATTCCTTAGCACGCATTACCCCTTTTTACCCTCATCCCGTGCTATTGCGCTAGGCGTAGGCAACAAAGAGGGAAACAAAATATATTATGCTCACATCCCTTCCGGATGTGACATATTTATTTTTGGGGGCTCGTCCGGGATATTAAAAAGGGAATGTGCTAATCAATCCAATGTCCATGAGTAATTCGGAAATCGATATATCGGATTTAAATGTGAATGAAGCGATCGTGCAATATTCACTAAGAAGTTCAAGCGCGTTTTTTTTTATCTTTTTTACCTAGTTCGGCATCTCCTCAACGATCGATAAGAAATCACAAAAATACTTAAAAATTGAAAACAAACCCACAAAAAAAAATGACGACGTTAGGAACAAACTGGTTAATATCCCTAAGCGACGCCATCAGCTGCGTCCCTGAATTCGACGGAAAAAATATCCCTTTATCAGAATTCATCACTGGGTGCGAGGATGCAAAAGATATGCTCCCTCCCGAAGCCGAAAAGTACTTGGCAAAATTAATTAGAAACAAATTGAAAAATCAAGCTAGAGAAGTAATCTATGGGACCAAATTCGAAACGATAGAAGCACTGATCAAATTCCTTAAAAAACTATACACACCAAATAAATCCGAAATACAATTATTGGGAGAACTCGGTAAAATGTTTCAAACGGCCAACGACAGTGTCGTAGATTTCACCGTAAAAATCAGGAAAAAGGCAAGGGAAATAATCGAGGCGCGAAACCTGTCTAATGATGGGGCGGACGACCCCGCATTCAGAACAACAGTAGACAACTACTTCCTTACGTGCTTTAAACGTGGGTTAAAGGGAGAAATTGAACAACGACTCCCTCCGTGTGCTAACATCGACGTCGCGATCGAACACGCGATTAAAATCGAATACGAAGTTGAAGCGCGAAACCAATTGCACTCCACCTCCATTAAACACAAAGCGTTTGTCCCGTCAAGATCCGTAAAATTTTGTAACATGTACAAGACAGACAATCACACTACAGAAACCTGTCGATTCGCGACCCTAACATGCCAAATTTGCAAAGGTCAAGGCCACAGTGCCAACGAGTGCAGAAAAAAATCAAACGAGCAAGGCTCGGTCATTTGCCAAATTTGCAAAAAACTCGACCACACCACCGACAGGTGTTACTTCGATCAGAATTCCCGCGCCGCAAACTGTCAATTGTGTAAAAGCTCAGGGCACGTCGCCGACAAGTGTCCTTCGCAAAGCAGGGGCGTTCGAATGAATAAACGAACCCGACGAGGTAGTCGAAATCCCCGCACGCTCGAAAACTATTTCCACATGAGAGTCGAAAACCGCACGTTAAAGGAAGGGTATATCCCGCCTTTAAAAATCCGTAAGGATGTTTACGCCGGCGACTGCTTGGTAACAAACATCAACGGAAAGGTCCATTTGAAGGAATCCAATCCCACATATGACACCGTACGACCGATCGTGCCGGTCATAAAACTACAGGAATTCGATATCGTGGAAAACCAAATAAAAAATGAACAAACAAAGCTGGATTGCACGACAACCTGCGACTCTAATCCAGTTCTTCGCGACGCTGATTCAATTTCTCGCGATCATTTTATTTTAAAGCCAGATTGCACGACAATCTGCGAATCCAATCCTATTTCTCGCGATGCTATTCCAATTTCTCGCGATTCTAACCCTAATTCGGACGTAGATTGCACGACAACTACGCCGTTCCAGAGCCCAGTAGTGGCCAATCCAAAAACATCGACAAAAAATGTCGAAATAGAACTTTTTCAACGCTCTAGCGAGAGCGAAGACGAAGAAAAACCAAATAAAAACCAAAAATCAAAAACAAACCCAAACAAAAACAAAACAAAATCCGGTTGCACGACAACCTCCAGTTCTAGTTCCATCCCTCGTGATCCTTCTATTCCAGGCGTAGATTGCAAGACAATCACGTCAATCCAGAGCCCAATAGAGGCCAATCCAAAAATTTCGGCGAAAAACGCCGAAACAAAACCTTGTCTTCGCTCTAATGAAAGCGATGACCAAGGAAAATCAATTAAAAATTTCTGTAGCGAGGAAAGAACAAGAACAGAACCCAATAAAAAATCAAAAAACGAACAAAATAAAAAACCAAAATCAAACAAAAACGAAAACGCGAAAAACAAAAAATCAACACCAATCGAAAAACTAAACAATGAGAAAAACGAACAATTGACAACGAATCAAAATAAAGATCAAAACCAAAATAAAACCCTAAATGTAAAAACAATTTTAGAAACAAACGTAAATTGCGTTTCCACCTCTGAGTCAACATCGCGTATAATCGAAAAAAATCCAGAGCGTCCAGAAATAATCAAGAATCTCTTACGTCTAGATCACTTGGGAGACGAAGAATTAAAACATGTCGAAGAAATTATCGAAACGTATTCAGATCGGTTCCATATAAAAAACGAAGTACGGGGAACTACCCACGTACTCAAACATAAAATTCCTACAGTCGATGACCTCCCAATCAACACCAAAAAGTTGTTCTATTTTCGAAACGATAATCTGGTTTATTTCATCGACTCAAAGCCATATGACCCTGGAGGACAGAAATTATTAAAATCAAACACGCTTCCCCTCTGCAAAGACGTTACAGTGCGCCAAGCCTACGGTAAAAAAAAAAAAAAAAAAAAAAAAAAAAAAGGGGGGTGTCGGAAAAAAATACCACTCTGCATTGGTAATCCGTGGCGATAAAGCTGAATCGTTATCTTCACTATCTAAAAACATTAATTAAAGCGTAAAAGAATTAAAAAAAAAAAATATAAAAAAAAATAAAAATATTGCGAAACTCTCAATCTCCAGCCAATCAGCCTTTGTCACTGCGAACATGTCGAACATTTAACTTCAGCAGATGTAATTAATACCATGAAAGAAACATTCTAGAACAATCAAATAAAAATATAAATTTGTTTGGAAACTTTGCAATACGTACCTACTGAACAACACGATTCAATTTTCCACGGAATGCATAAGTCCCCAATCGAAAAACACAAGGGTGTCTCAAAACCCGATTTTGATCCTAATTGAATAAATAATCATAATAATTACCTTGTTTTTCAGATGGCCGTTATCAACCTACTCAGTAACATCTAACCATATCACTTTTGCCCTTACAACCAGAGAAACAGATCAAATTTTAAGTTACAGTATCCTGAGTGCAAAACACCCGAAATTGTTTATACTCAGAACTCACCGAACTAACTGTTTCATAATTTGAGGAAAATTTCCCGTCTCAAACCTAGATATAATTACTCGCACCAATTCGAAATTTCTATACGTAGCCATTATATTATATTAGAAAATCATTATATTAAGATATGCCTACGAAGCAGGGAAAAAGGGTGTCAAACGCTCCAAAATAATTGTTATTAACGATCCAATCCTCGGACAAATTGTATACAATTTGGTGAAGAAGCCGACTTATATGGCGGTACTTATTGATGAAAGAGTACTCGTTATTTAATGTATAACAATGTAAGAAAATCCGATCAGGTTAAAAGAATTTTCCGACTAATTGCCTGTCACTCGTGGGAACGGAACACATCTCCTTACTTCTCGAACGCATATATTACCAAAAAGGCAAACTCAACGTCCTGCAATTCCTTACTTCCCCCATATTACCTTTTGGAAACACCTGGTACAAGTTCATGCCCGTTCCGGTCGAAGCAATACCACCCGCAATCACGAAATCGACGACGAAGTCTACTTGGTAACACACCAACTCAGCATCACTAGCATCATGTGAGATCTATTCCAAAGAAGTTATCGACAACGTACGAGAACGCATAGTGTTTCCCGCAGAAAACCCGCTGTCCTGAACGATATGGCATGGGGCATCAGTGGTCACAACAATGCCAACCAATGGGAGAAATCTTTCAACCTCCTGGAAGCGGACTCCATGTGAAATCGCACTTGGGAAAAATTTCTTTCAATTCGGTACAGCAAACGCTGGTGTCACCCGGATGTTACCCATCGTGCGACCGATCATGCTCATCGCTGATATTATGTATATCAGCAGATCCAGCAGATCAGCAAATCCATACATACAGCCTGCATACTGTGTACGGCTGGTCAGTTTACCTCGTCGGTGCAGTATGGGACTTAGTTACACGCCTCCTGATGCACCTGACTAAACGACGCAAGAAGAAAACGTCAACGGTGGAAACTGATCAAGAACTTCACAAACTCGTAACAGCCCATTGACTCGAACCAAAGGGTCATCCCAAGACCAACGCTGGAACACATGATCTACATCAACATCTCCGATCGTTTAAGGTACGATCAACCTCCTAAGCCACGTTCCTTTCCCTTGAGTTCGCACGAGGAGACATTCAAGTATCAAAACGACCATTCTAATAATGCTCAATAACCATTGTTTCTATCCTCATTATTATTGCTCTTTTAACCTTGTCAAGTAAGTAAATAAGTATCTATGCATAAGGAAAAGAAAGAAGAGAAAACGCGTACATATACATGTCATACTGAAGTAAAAAGCTATACATACATCCAAAAAAAACATGTACAAAAATGTATTTAAAAAACGTTCTTGTAAGGTGATATTGAAATTCATACGTGCGTCATGAAAGTAGGATGACCCCGACTTACACCGCCATATTGAACATTAATCTTCGAATATATTTAAGTCACATTGTAAGTCGATCAACGACAAAGGCAATTCACACTATCGCGCCACGATCTTTTCGCTTGCAACCTCCAATGAATCTGATCGAGCGAGACGCTCAATCCAAAAGGGGGGAGGTGTCACGTCCTGCGACGAAGTCACTAAACTTTCCCTACGTTCTTCCTTATCCACGCGACTTCCATGGGAACACGGTTTTAGGCATGATTTCTCCGAAAAGTCATAAAACAAAAATTGTATAACTATGCGTTCTATCCCGTGTAGCGACTAATCATAGGTCAAGGGCTCAGGAAAACTCCACTCGAGCCGGTCGTAAAAACGGAGCGCAACGGAAACCGAAAATACGTGAACAAGCTACGAAGCGCATAGCAGAGCGCCCTACGAAAATCCACAGGAAACCGACTCCTACGAGTCTCTCCCTCTCTCTCTCTCTCTCTCTCTCTCTCTCTCTCTCTCTCCGATTGGCCTATAGACAATTAAATTCATTCGTATCTAGTTCGTAAGACCCAAGGAACATACTTCCACGTCGTCATTCACGATTGGCCGACAACCCATTAAAAGTCCGAAACCCCTTTTTCTACTCTGCCCAAATATGGAACCTAGAACAGGAGGAACCAAATATAAAAAGGGCCATCCGTCGCCACTCCTCAGTTCTTCCATCGGAGTCTTTGTCAACCATGACTCTGCCATCGTCGACTCTTAATCCAACAGTCTATCACCAAGTCAAACGTCAATTCAATACCTTCTCTCTAACTAAAAGGTCCTGTTGTTCTATACTCTTATTCCGCGACTAATAACTCGAGTTCATTTTTCACAACTTAGTATTTGTATTTACGCTGAAGTAACTCAACCCGAACGAAAACCAAGTCCACGCTTTCCGAGAAACATTGTCAACGCAGTGCGTACGCGTCTCATCTGCCATTGTACCTGCGAGCACACATGGCCACCAGCGAAGGGCCGTTACCCTTACGACCGATCGCTGACACTCCTGCGAACGAGTGTACATCGCATCACCGACCATTGTAAGCGAACTCTATACATAATATATACATATATATATTTATTTATTTGGTTTCCATGTATTCACAAACTAATAGGATTAACCAGATTAGTTAACTTTAATAAAACACGAATCATTTGAACACAAATCTAACGAATCATTCCATAATGTTGAATTATTGCGTAAATCCTTTAATTTCATTCCTTAGCACGCATTACCCCTTTTTACCCTCATCCCGTGCTATTGCGCTAGGCGTAGGCAACAAAGAGGGAAACAAAATATATTATGCTCACATCCCTTCCGGATGTGACAGGGCCAAATTGGGTTTCGCCTAAGCGGCGCTGCGAAACTTACAAGTTCAAAATATCTTTCAGTTTTATTCTTACAATGAATTTATAAGTTGACTTTTTTCATACATTTACGCATTTTTAAGACTTTGCAAGTCATTTTCTTGTTACAAATTCTATCAAATAATGATTTATTTATAATAAACATACATTGCAGAATACAAGTAAAGTTATTTCCTGCTGTTACAACCACAAGCACAAAAGTTATGACGATTTAAAGGGTGAAATTTCGGTTAAAAAACGAGAAAAAATCATATCTCAGGTAGCGCGACTTTTTATTCGGTCCATGCGAAGTTTCAGTTTTATAGGGTCCGGATCTCCGGTGATGTATTTCGCGAGAAACGTTTCAAAGTTCGTGAGTTGCGCCTTTATCGAACCGCATTTTTTATGAAATGCCGTTAATGTTGCGGCCATACGTTCGTTTGTCATTATTGAAGCATATGAATTTGGTCAAAGGATGAAAGGGACGGAAGTATCGGTGATCATTTTGTGAGTAACGAGGCTACGTTGTAGTTGCTGGCGTTGATCGATTACGAAAACTGCGTTGTTTCAGGGTCGATCCACGCTGGTGAATAAGCTCGTTTTTCCGTTGCTTGACGTTAGCTTGATCTTTCACTTCACAATGTCCAAGTCTTTTCCCAAAACTATCTTTAAAGATTGTCCACTGCACTTCCATTCAGAATCCGCCGGCTCGAAGGACTACGAAAATGTACCGCGTGAGCACCGCATATTTATTCGAGAATTTTTGCGGAGTCGTAATATCCGATACGCGTGACGGCGACGATGCTTGTCGGGTATGTTACACTTAAAATTAACAAAGTCCAACCGTTTTCGTATAAATAAAATGAATAGACACTGAATGTGGAACAAAATATACAATTCTTAATATTTCAAAACAGAACGGTATATACAGGGTGCGCCAGAGAAACTTACTTATTTGAAAGGTCAATAAAAACAAAAGTACTTCAATTATTGTTTAAAATTTTTTTTTATTTGAGAATACAATATCCCAATTTTTTTTTCATGTAGTCTTGAAAATGACATCGGATAAATGGCGACCCCCATTGCGCATACACTGATGAAGTCGATTTTTGAGATTCGTATCCACTCTTTGCAGCATATCAATCGGTATGTTGGCAATGGCGTCGCGAATGTTGTTCTTGAGGTGTGCTATGGTCCGTGGTCGATCGACATAAACCAGAGATTTCAAATAACCCCATAAAAAGAAATCGCATGGAGTCAAATCTGGAGAGCGTGCCGGCCATTGGAGATCGCCTCTGAGAGAGATGAGGCGGTCGGGGAAATGTTGTCGCAACAAATTGACGAAGACCCACCAACAAATTGACTCCATGCGATTTCTTTTTATGGGGTTATTTGAAATCTCTGGTTTATGTCGATCGACCACGGACCATAGCACACCTCAAGAACAACATTCGCGACGCCATTGCCAACATACCGATTGATATGCTGCAAAGAGTGGATACGAATTTCAAAAATCGACTTCATCAGTGTATGCGCAATGGGGGTCGCCATTTATCCGATGTCATTTTCAAGATTACATGAAAAAAAATTGGGATATTGTATTCTCAAATAAAAAAAAATTTTAAACAATAATTGACGTACTTTTGTTTTTATTGACCTTTCAAATAAGTAAGTTTCTCTGGCGCACCCTGTACAATATTTTGGCTCTACAAATTTTACACAAAGAAACTAATAAAACAATGTTGGGAATGAAGCGTTCGAGTTTTGGTCTTTATAATGCGACTATGTGTTCGGTCGAATGTTTGGCGACAACTGACTCTTCTCGTGACTGATCGAAGCGTCGCGTCCACAGCTAGGAATGTCTTATTTGGCATTATTTGAAATCCTTCATTTTCATTGGGTGAAAACATTTTTAATTCTTGTGTGGGCGCGTCCCTTTGTGACCATTCGCAAAAATAACCTAACAATACTGAGGGGGTGCGGAAACGTCGAAAACTCCCGAAATTCGTAGTAAACTACCAGGCAGCAGCAATATTTGAAAGATATTTTCCGGTAAATCCTTATATACTCAAAATATCACGTAGAAGCAATTTACGGAAAATCCTTAAGCTGGATGAAAAAATATGCAAAAAAATTATCAGGTCATTTGGTTGCCAAGTGTGTAACGCCCTTTTCCGGGATTTTATTCCCGTAGCGCGAATGCGTCGGGCTCGACAAGGGACCGTTTTTTTTTTTATGGACGCTAGGTCAGACAGGGATCCGCCGACTTGTCAAAGTGCCGAAAAGCTGTAGGCTCACATGCATGCACCGTTCAGAAAACTAATATCTTAACGTAATGATTAACATAAAATATTAAACGCTTGATTGGATATGCATTGGGTGATGCAACGCGCACCACCGTGCTCTAGCGTGGAAAAGTACGTGAGACACTTATACTTATTATCGATAGGCTACATTTCCGCCGTGATAGGCCCAACTCTAAAGAAGAAGATTAAGATCCGTCGAAAAATAAGCACGCCGCTATCGCGCGCCTAATACGCGTGTTCTTATTGGTTGGTTGGTAGAAATAGTTGTGTCACTAATTCCACGGGAAGTCGCGTAGACCCTGCGCTTTCGTCGGAGCCCAACAAGATAAGGGAAAGCGAGAAAAATAACTACGTAGTGCGCATTTGGTCGCGACGTGACAGGATGCCGTGACCCGAAAAAATAAAAATTTTAAATTCCCCCTCCCGATAAGTCCTAGTTTTATCTATTTACTTGCTATTTGATCGCGACGTGACAAACTGCCGTGACCCGAAAAAATAAAAATTTTAAATTCCGTCTCGATAAGTCCTAGCTTTTATCTATTTACTTTAAGAAACAATTTTTTTTTGTTTTTCAGATAAAATAAATGGGAGAAGCACGTCTGATACCGCAAACGATGTCAACAAGAACACGTCTCAGGAAAACGACTGTAACTTAATCAGCGTTTGAAATTTTTTAATCAAATTTTCACACAATGTAGACAAAATGTCATACTTTGAAGGGTGTCGTCATGGTTGTTCAATAAAATACCGTTTTATACACAACAAAAATTCTCAAATGCAACCTTACTTTTAGCCGTCTCAGGTGTATGTAAGCCTTTAAAATGAAATGATTTTCTCGCTAGGGAGAAGGCGATAGAGAGCTAGCCAAGCGTTCCGCTCGTTGTTAACGTGTAATGACGCTTGAATTGAAATGCAAAGTTATTGGAAATAAGTGGTATCCGCGATATAAACACCGTCTCACCCCGTCCGCACCCCGTCAGAACTTCTCCTTTGATGACGTTTTGTCGTATATGCTATCAATTGCTTAACTTATACTCGTTCGATTTAAATGAAACTATCATCTGCGTGACATTTTAAGCTATATATCGGAGAAAACCATATATCATTCGGTTCAGTAGTTTTTTAGTGTAATGCGAGGACATACTCTTTTTGGAGTCAAATAATGAAAGGTACGGAACGCTTCTTTAAGTTAAAAAAATTTTTTTTTAAATTTTTCAAGCACTCTATCTGTATGACAAATGGTCGTATCGAGATGGAAAAAATGAATTTGAAGCTTCAAGTTTCTAGTTTCGAGATGTATTGGCAAAAAATTGTGAGCTACGGTTATCGCGCAATCACACGAAATAGCGGGAGAAAAAACTTTCCAAATTTTGAAAGGTCTACGGGCTCGGGAATTTTGTGGTCAGTTGAATCAATATATAGGTCAGTTAGTTCGTTCATTCCGCTCTAATTTGTTTTTATTGTCTCTCTGCGTCGATTTTTCGCTGGGATATCCGACTTTGAATGTAAAAATATCCGTTTGTCTGTGATATAATCGATATCTCAGTAATCGATCATTGATTGGGGGACCATTGACAGGGAATTAGAGGGCAGCTTTGAAAACTTGAATACATTTCCTATAAGATGCCTTTGTTGATTTTTGAAGAAGAGACAGGCTTCACGCGTAACATCGATTCGAAAAAAGTACAAAAAAAACGACTTTTTGTGATTTTTTGACCAAACTACCACTACTTAACAAATATTGATGAGAGGACTAATGTTGCCAGGTTGTTTTTCACCTTAACGTACCCCCAATAGCCCTGTAAATTTTCAAATTGATCCATCGAACCGTTTTTCCGGAACCCATGATCAAAGTTTTACAAAACAATTAAAGGAACAAGTGTATTGTTCGTGTACACCGTGTAATCATCATCAATATGTAAGGACCAATTTACTTCGACTTTTTACACAACTTTGTAATCACTACATCACTAGTAGCTTGTTAAATTTAAGAAAAAAAAATGAAAAAGATTTCGAAATGAAATTTAATTGAATCTTTTTCTTATTTGTAAAACATTTCGGGAAACAATACGCGCTCATTTTCGACACGATTCGGCTATTGCGCGCCAACATTTTTCTCATATTCAATTGCATCAATTAAAAGTTGATAACCCCAAGCTGTATTTACGAATCGATCTGAAAACTTGTATGCGATTAATTCTCGATATTTTCTGCGAACGTTATTAGGGTTACAAAAAACATTTTTTTTTGGCCAGGCATGATAAAAAATTGGAAGAAAAAAACGCTAACGTTTATAAAGAACCTTCGATTAACTTTTTTTTGCCAAAATAAAGATGAGTTTTGATAAAAACGGTTTTTTTTGTAAACCCTATAACCTTGGCCGAAAATATTGAGAATTAATCGCATACGCACGTTCTCATCGTCAGATGGACACTAGTGCGTATACAGCTTGGGGGTATAAACTTGTAATTAATGCAATTAATGATGAGCGAAACTATGGGTCAGTAACAAATGAGTCAGTATTGTTTTCCAAAATGTTTTGTGAAAAAAAAGAAAGCATTAGATTTTCATTTCGATTTGTTGATTTTTTTTTCTTAAATATAACAAGCAGCTGGTGCAAAGTTGTGCAAAAGTCGAAGAAAATTGGTCTTATCACTTTGACGATGATTACACGATGATTAGGAGCAATAAACTTGCTGCCCTAATTGTTTTGTAAAAAGTTGATCAATCGGACCGGAAAAACGATTCGATGAATCAATTTGTGAATTTACAGGAGCATTGGGGGTATGGATATTAAGCTGAAATAAACCTGGCAACATTAGCCCTTTTTTCAATATTTGTTAGGTAGTGGTGGATTTGCCGAAAACGAATAAAAATCCATTTTTTCAAATTAACGTTAAGGGTGAAAAAAAATGTTCTCCAAAATCAACGATAGGGTCTTGCAGAAACTTTTTTTTTCACTCAAAGTCGGATGCCTAAGCAAAAAATTGACGTAGAGAGACCAAAAAAAAAACAAATTTTACGCTCATTTAAAAAAGCTCACTGACATATACATTGATCCACCTGTACAAACAATTCCCGAGCCCCTGGAGCCTTGAAAAAAAAAAAAAAAAAAAAACAATATATTTGGAAACAATTTTTTGCCGCTATTTCTTATGATTGCGCGATAACCGCGGCTCACAATCTATTTTTGGCAAAAGATCTCAAGACTAGAAGCGTGAAGTTTCAAAAGGCTTTTTTTTTTTTTCATCTCGGTATGACCATTTGCCACTTAGTGACGGCGCTTCAAAAAACATTAAAAAAATTGAAGAAATGTTACGTTCCTTAAACTTTTTGGAGTAGTGTTAAAATTCAAAACGACGATGAGGGTGGAAAAGACTTAGGCGGTGAAAATAGGGACGAGGAGAACAGCAAAGCGGCTTTTTGCAAAGGACGGCATGATCGCAAAACCTAGTAGTTTCGACCCGCCTGATGTGCGAAACGCACACAAGTTATACTATTCAGGCATTTTTCAAGCCGGAATTGACAATAAAATGCTCATTTATCATAATTGTCGTTGTTTGTTCCATTCGAAAATAAAGGCTCTCCAGATGTAAGAATAAAAGCTTTTTTTGGAACGCGAAAAGTGGAGCTTTTTTTATCCTCACACCATCATATCGCAAGAATATCACCCTAAAGTTGTGTGGAAAAAAAATTGAAAACTGCAAGAGGTACTACTTTTTGTATCGAAACATTGCATTTTTCCGCATCCGTCACCATGCTGGAGATTCGTTTCCATCATTTGAACTTTCGATTTGAAACAAAATGCCACGAGTTGCACGTTTTAGAATGTCAGAACTAGCATCAACCTGAATTTTGAAGAGTCATTAGGAACGATAAGGTAAAGGCGGCAGCCGTTTTGACATGCGGCTGGGGTGATTGCGAGGCCGTGCGCGAAGAGCGTGTACGAGCAGGTACGAGGTGAGACCAGTCGAGGCCAGGGTTAAGGATACCTATCGCAGGTTAGAAGAATCAAGTTTCGAAAAAAACTAAGAGACAGGCGTTATTGTTCGCGTAATGTGTATAGCGCTTGGAAGGCTTTTATATTTCGGAGGTAAAAAAAGAAAAAACTTGGCTGCGGAGGGGAGGCCCGATTGACGCGTCGAGTTGCTTCTTCCGATAATGTTTTGTTTTTTTTTTCTCCATATTATCTCGTGCGCGCGTCACTCGAGAAAATTTGTACATATCGGCTGGAAACATCGATTTCCCCTTGTCAAGCTTGACCTATCTTTTCTCAGGAAATTGCGAAACGTTTGGGAGCGCTATTTTATTTACGATTGGAATAGAACGTGCGATATTTTTTGCTGATGTTGACATTGACTGCGGGAGAGGGGGGTGCCGAGGAGTGCCGATTCTCCGGGTTTCGAGGAAACCTTATCGTTGTTGAAAATATCGCGATAATAGAGATGTTTGTGAAATATCGTGCTTTCCATCCGTGAGAAGTATCGATGCGCGCGATGAGCGAGATGAAAAAAAAGCGATTCTAAGTTATTTTGGGTGTTGAAGAAAGGCGTTGCACGGTGCGCGTTTGCCGTGATAAGTGATCCCTGTTCTTACCAGTTCGAACGAGAACGTAGCCGCGTCGTCGCTTTCGATAGAACTATTAAACAAACGCGAATGGCGGTTGCGCGTGGCGGGCGCGTGCGAACTTTGCACCCTTTCCCCGCGTACTATACTCGATCATGTTTAATTACGACTCTGATACATAGTATCCGATTTTTTTTGTATCGGTTATACACGCGTTCGAACGGGACGAATTTTTCGCTGTATTAAGATATCGAGGCGACAAGATACGCTGGACGAAACGCGGCGCAAAATCGAAAGAAGAAGGAGAAGAAGAAGAAGAAGAACGGGGCATCGTCGCGGTCATCGCTCATAAAACATTTCGAGCGACAAGAACGATTGAGTGGTCGCCGCGCGGCACGTGGTTGCTCCAATCGAAACAATCGTGCGCGCGCTACTATTGAATTATCCCCGTTAGCGAGGAAGAAAAGGACATGGAATTGTCGCGTTATCACTAATTGGGGTTCCGAAGAAGGATCGTGTCATCGTCGTCGTCGTCGTCGTCGTCGTCGTCGTCGTGGGCGTTGTGGTCGTTGCGACGGGGTCGCGACCCGGGTGTCTGCGAACACTTATCGGACGTGTTGCACGCCACTGAGCGGTTGTTCCATCGGAGAAAGGGAAAGCCACGTGACGAGAGGTTTTTTTTTTAAATTTGAGCGAGGAGCGATAGCTTGGCTCAACGGTATTATATAAAAGAGATGTAACGCGAAATGTCCGAGTATATTCGATAATACGCTTCGAATCGAGAGTCGTTGGATCCAGATACTATTTGACCGTGGAAAAGTGATTTCGTTCGTTTTTCTTTAATCGAATTACAAATTTGGTTGGTACGTTTGGGCCGTATGGTGAGGCGTTTCCTCGCGGAAATGACAAACAAACTCACGACTTTTGATTATAGGACGACGACGACGACGACGACGACGACGACGACGACGACGACGACGACGACGACGACGACGACGAAGAAGAAGAAGAAGAAGAAGAAGAAGAAGAAGAAGAAGAATAAAAAGAATGAGCAGACTCGGATCGCTTGGTGAGAATTCCTTGTCCATAATGGGCAAAAGTTGTCCAGGGAAGGATAAGAAGAAGGACGAAGGGTGGAAGCAGGTTGATCCGAGAAGGGACGGTATCGTACCACATCCCAGTGCCACGATGCACGACGACGACTCAAGGTACGATATATATATATATATATATATCCTGCGCCGCGAATAGCGAATATCCTTTCTCCGTCTTACTTAGTCCGGTACGTATTGTAACTTGACTTGAATTGATTTGAACGGAAGAAACGAGTACGAGCTCGGTGCTTACGGTTACGGAAAAAATCACGTAAAGCTGCTTCACGTTCGCCGTGAGGACGCGCTCCGTCACGAGATACGGGAATACGAGGTCGACACGCATCTCCGGCTCGGTACGCAAAAGGATTACTTCGAGGGTAACAACAGGGACGTGATAGCGACCGACAGTCAAAAAAACACGGTTTATCTGTTGGCGAAAAAATTTGGCGTCAAATCACCGGAAGAATTCGCTATTCTTCTATGCGCCCACTTTCTCTACACGTACAGCCACGTCGAGGAGGTGCACGTAAACGTGACGGAATATCCGTGGGCGAGGCATCTCGTCGACGGTGTACCGCACAATCACGCCTTTGTTTTCACACCTACCGCCACGAGACACTGCCAAGTTGGTCAAATGAGAAACGGTGAGGCGAGCAGCATTTTTCATCTCTTTCTCTCTCTCTCTCTCTCTCTCTCTCTCTCTCTCTCTCTCTCTCTCTTCTCTCGCTATCGCCCGTTAATTGTTACTTTCATCCTACCGACTACTCGATCCCGCGCAGAATCACCGAAAATTCGCGGCGGCTTGAAGAATCTTCGGGTTCTGAAGACAACGCAAAGCTCGTTCATGGATTTCGTCCAGGATGAGTACCGAACCTTACCGGACGCGAACGATCGAATATTTAGCACAATCGTGAGTGCGTCTTGGGACTTTTCGACAGCCTCCGGGGTCGACTTTGACGATGTATGGCGGACGGTCAAGGATTGTATACTGCGAAATTTCGCGGGACCACCCTCGACGGGCATTTATTCACCGAGCGTACAGAATACTCTCTATCTCGCGGAAAAGTCGGTCCTCGACAAGGTCGAACAAATATCGAGTATCGAAATGAGAATGCCCAACAAGCATTACTTCGATCTCGATCTGAGCAACTTTCCAAAACTCGTCGAAGGCGACAACAAGGAAGTTTACCTACCCGTTGACAAGCCTTCGGGAATTATTTACGCTCAGTTGAATCGAAGAGACCTCTCCGCGAAGCTCTGAGCCCAAGTTAACTTTTCGGCTTTATCGATTACCCGTGAGAAGGTTTTTTTTTTTCCGAACAAATGAGGAACGAGAAAGAATTTGGAAAACGGGTCTATTTGGTATTCCGGGCCGGTACTCTCGCCGCCGCCGCCGCCGCCGCCGCCGCCGCCGCCGCCGCCGCCGCCGCGGCTTAGAACGCACTCGGCAAACTTGCTTGCTCGAGCTCATTCCTCGAAGAAAGAAAAGAAACGGGGAAAAAAAGAAAGAAAACATCTATTTGAAACAACAAACGGGACCGCCGGGTTGCTTCGTAAAGTGTCGAGATCTTTCGAAAGTACTTAAATTCGTGGAAAGGCCTCTCGCTCTCTTGCTTCGCTACGTATCCGTGCGGGGGGGTTGCCCGGAAGTTGCGTGCATTTCTCTCGTTTGCGTTTCGTCCGTTGGGAAAAGCACGGTAGCCGAATAACGGTCATCTCGCTTATCGCGTACCGCCTGTCAGTGTGTCAGTATTTTTAGTCGTTGTCCTTTGGAACATTCGGCCGATGATGGAAAGATTTTTTTTTTTTTTTTTTTTTTTTTTCGTTCCAGTATGAATAAATATTTGTCATATGGAAAAAGATGGCCCGTTCGGGTGCGCGATCCTCGCTCTTTCCTTATCTCGGGATCTAGCGTTACTCCGCCCGCGTCTGCGTACGAGAACGAGCAAAAAGACGCTGCTTTTTGTCCATCGTTGGATTTTTTTCACCCGGGGCTTGATTTCTATACACATCCTGCTGCTATGCGGCGGTGGCACGCCTCGCCTTCTCTCTTCATACTCGGCCTTCGTAATTCTTCAAACAACACCGTTTCGGCTCGTTTTTTCGTCGCTCGCTCTCTCTCTCTCTCTCTCTCTCTCTCTCTTGCTCTCTCGAGAGGGAAACGCGAAAACATTTGTCGCGCTCGAAGGAACGTCATAAGAGGATCGGTTCGTAGCAACGACGATCCAGTCGGTTTTTTTTCGTCGCTTACGTTGCAAGCGACAAAGCAGCGAAAGGATGACGAACGTTAGGAGTCGACTGATAATTTTTTTAACATTCGCCCTCGTACCGTTGAAAAGTACCGTCGCGGAAAAGGATTACGTTGGGAATGTGGAAAATTGGAAAGAATGCGGCGGTGATTATTCGGGATATCGATACATCGTGACCAGCCCAAATTATCCGGAAGCGTATCCGGAAAAAGAAAGTTGCGTGTACAGGCTGCACGGGAGTCCTTTGGCGAAATGCGATCAAAGGTTGAATTTGGAATTTTTGGATTTTTCGTTGCCACCGTCGGAAAATTGCCTCGAGGATTACGTCGAGATCGGGGAAGATGCGGAGGGCGGCGGAGTCCGGGTGGAATCGTTGTGCGGCAGGGTCGCCGGTATTCGTACATATTCTAGCGGAGCTAATGGTCTCGTTGCCCGATTCCGCGGTAGCCGCAGACCCGCATACTCGCGACGTTTCAAAATCGCAGTCACCGCGCTCCCTTGTACACCTGGGCAAATAAATGAAAAAGAAAGCGGGTAAGTAGAATATTGCGTCGAAAGTGATAGCGCTCGCGCGTTCGCGATTAATCGAGTATAACTTCTGTTTGATCAGAGAAAAGACGAAAAGCCTGGCAAACGGGGGGGGGGTTCGGTTGGCGAGAGGACCGTCGTCGTCGTCGTCGTCGTCGTCGTCGTCGGGGGCGGGGCACGTAGAGCGAAGCAAATTTTTCTACGACCCGAGCAATGTGCAAATTCCAACTGCCAACGAATCGACAATTTCGTCTTATTTGTTTGTACCACCGGCTTCCGAGACGGTGAAATCAAGGTCGATCGATTCGTCCGAGCGTATATATGCGGAGAATGCGAGCGTCGATCCTCCGCCGAGCTCAATTTTTCCGCCGTCCCGACGAAACGCTGTTTTTCGGAAAGCCTCGAGACCCGATCGTGTGAAAAAGTTGGCCTCCCTCCGCGCTCCTATCGGACTTGTCGGTGATGGGTGTTGTTACGACGTGGCGGCCGATAAACTGCCGTATTCCGGCGAAATTCCGGCTATCGACGAGCAGCTCGGTGGTAACCTCGGCGGTGGTGGCAGCCTCGACTGCGTCCCGAAAAATAACCTACCGAATTTCGAAGCAACGGCCAACTTTCGGCAAACGAAACCTCCAGAATCGATCGATTATTCGGACAAGGATGGCGGCAAATTAGGCGCGGATTATAATCCGGCAACGAATTACGGGCCGCCGCCGAATCGCCAATACGGAAGCAAACCTTGGCTATCCAGCCTCTATTTTCTTCCATCGGAAGGTTCAAACGTTTATCAGACACCCGACTTGCCGCCGCCGTCGCTGCCGCCGTCACCGTCGTCACCGCGACTCCCTGCTTATCTAAATCCAAACGCTGCAAAGCTCACTACTAAACTCTGTTGCAACAGTTACTTCTCGGGCTTGAGATTTTTCCTCACCAGTCCGGGATTTCCATCGGTTGGTTACAACGGCGAGCCTTACCAGTGCGTCTACTCGATAATTCCCTATTCTCTCGACATTTGTCGAATGCGCTTCAATTTTAAATTTTTCAATCACGGCACGGAGGATTATTCGTGCAGCAACGGGTACGTAGAGATTGACGGCCGTCGCTTGTGCGGTTGCAAAAGGGGCTTGAGCGTAACCT
This sequence comes from Ophion costatus, assembly GCA_951751655.1. NCBI lineage: Eukaryota > Metazoa > Arthropoda > Insecta > Hymenoptera > Ichneumonidae > Ophion > Ophion costatus. The sequence goes on along the minus strand of OX632362.1, from coordinate 42,412,735 downwards.
CGATCGTAACAACGGCTTTTCCGAAAATATTGCCTGTTCTCTACACCGGATATCCGAGGAGCAAGTTTAACGGTTTCTCGATAGAGGTCCTTCAGGAATCTTGCTCGAACGGTTATTCGCCTTATTCCATCTCGAGGAGCAACAAGGACCTCGGAGAGTGGAGAAACGGCGGCGGCGGCGGCGGCGGCGGCGGCGGCGGCGGCGGCGGCGGCGGCGGCGGCGGCGACGACGCGAACGTAACACTCGTCACGATCGTTGGGAGCAACGATGGTTCTCCGAGGCCCAAGAGAAATTCTGGCTACAGTTTTTCGAAAGCGAATATCGGCTTGACCGAAACTCCGGGTCTTTGGAATTTCGCGATTACGAGCGAAGGTCAAACGTGGAATGAAATGAGCGGCGCCGGCGGCGGCGGCGGCGGCGGCGGCGGCGGCGGCGGCGGCGGCGGCGGCGGCGGCGGCGGCGGCGGCGGCAGCAATTTATTTTCACCCCTCCTAACTTGCCAGACGCTGAGTTTCATCGATTGGACAATCGCTGCAAAGGAGGCTTATCTCCAAAATTCCAAATGCGCTCGGACGAACCCGTTGGCACCCGATTATCCCGGCTATCGAGCCAACCAATGGATTAACGCGGTGGGGCGACTCGTTGGAGGGGAATATCGGGAGCACGGAACACTTCTCGCTACTACGATTCGTTCGCCAATATTTCCTTCGACTCGTTCGCCAATTTTTCCGTCCACGACTCAGTGCGAGGACGTTAACGTCAGCGAGGGCATTATCTCGTCGCCCGGCTATCCCAACGAGTATCCCGACAATCTCAGCAAGTGCTTCCGGTACGCGACAAAAACGTCACCTTTTTTCCTTAATCTTTTCCCGATGCGTTCTCGACGATTCAACATTTTTCCCCAGATTTCACAAGGCGCCCGATTCTTGCCAATTCGAAGTGGCCATTATCGATTTTGACGTGGAAAATAGCGCCGGATGTACCAAGGACTATCTCACGTTTGGCGAACGAAACGGACGTTACTGCGGTAGATCGTTGGCGGGAAGGAAAAGTACGTCTATCGTTGGCTCTATCGATCCTCCAAACGTTCTCATTTCTTTCATTTTTTGTTCATTTTTTTTTACAGTACTGTTCGACGTTTCGCGTAGCAACGACATACCGAAGGTGTGCTTCCTTTCCGACGCGTTTTCGTCCGGGCGTGGCTTCAGCCTTGGTTTCTCACAAATTTCTTGCCGATGATGGCCGGAGCCTTTCCCCCCGACCGCGCGCGCTCTCCGTCCCCCGCACCTCTTTATATTATCGTACAAAATCACAACGCGTCTATACACGCAAACATTATTCTACATAGATTTTCTTTATCCAAAGCATTGCTGGCTTATTTTATCGGGACCAGGGGAATATCGCACGGATCCACAGCACGTGACAAGAGAATACTCGTGCGGCGAGTAGGAAAATCACGCGAGAAATTACACGATCGCGATCGTGATTATTTTTTACGCCCGATAAAGCGTACGCGAGTTGGTATAGCTTATACGCATTGCGGCGGTACGACGACGATTGCAACAACGCGAATAGAGCGCAGCGCCTGATGCGGCCAACCCGCCGTTGCACCACCAGCCGCGACTCGGTCTGCAGATCTGATGCGATCGATGTCGTGTAGTCGTGTAGCCGCACATTTGTATTTCGCAAATGGAACATTGTCGAGTTATTGCGATTCGTACGAGAATCTTTCATCGGCGAGTACGTCTTTTTCTTTTTTCTCTCTTTTTTTCTTTTCTTTTCTTTTCGTTTATTTTTCTTTTCAGTTTTATTCGAGCCGCGATCGAATACGCTTGCTCGTACTTTTTACGTTTTTCCGGCTGACAATAATTCCTTTTCGTCGGTCGATTTCAAAATCGGTGTTTTTCGGGAAAAACGAGGTCCTGTCGAGCATCGAGGGCTCAATAATGAAGAAAGGCTACTTTCGCGCGATAAAAACAAAACACTTGTCTCCCGTACAATCTCGATCGATTCGTTTGAGAATGATATCCTCCAAAGGCTCTCGTTGCAAATTGACCTCGTACGTATTTCCCATGACAATACGGAGAAACGTTTGCGAGGGCTTTTCACAGCCAAAGCCGACCAAAAAACACTCGAATGATAAAACGAATGAATTTTCGTTGAATCCCAACGATGCAAATATTGAGGTGATTGAAAATTGCCGATCGGCAGCATGTTGCTCGTTCAAAGTTGCCAATAATCGGGCGATAAGACGCGCCGCCGCCGCCGCCGCCGCCGCCGCCGCCGCCGCCGCCGCCGCCACCGCACGTGCGCGTATACTCTCTGGTGCGTACGCTGAATTGCCAAATCCACGATTCATCCGCAATCGTCCCCGCGTCATAATTCTCCGGGCTTATTCACTTGTTCGTTTCTGCCTCGAAATCGCCGCGGAGACGCGGCCGCTCTGCGATAAGGTTCATCAAAAATATTCCCAGTACTTTTGTAGCGACCGCTGTGTAGATGTGGCAAAACAAAATTGGCCGCAATGGGAGAGCAAAAAGAAATCTTTTCGTTGCAATCCAACGATGCAAAGTTCGATACCGCGTCAGTCGCGATAACTCTCGCGATAACTCTCGCGATAACACCGGCAAATTTGGCTCTTTGTGCACGAGCTTGTTCGGTCTCGTGAGTGTTATCGAATGTTTCTCGTGAGATTCGTCATTTGCATTTCCAAAGCAGGTAACGAACAACACTACGACAATTGAATCGTGCGAAAAAAAAGCACAGGCGGAACGTATCGGCGGGCTTGATGCACGATGAAACTCCATCTTAATTGTCATGCTTGTATTTTGGATATCGCGAGGAAGAAACGCGTGCCCCCCCCCCCCTCCCCCGCGCCGTTACAAATTATTCATTCGCGTGGCGAGCTCGATATTTTGGAGGTCGAGCAATATTATCGTTGTATTGTGGGATATAGACTCGTTGCGGGCGTCAACGAAATAACTCGTTACCGCGGAGTGAGCAAAAAAGTTCCTTGCACCTAGACTTTGCGACGACTTGCCGCTGTTTCGTGAAGTAAACATGTGCCGGAAGCTCTCGCAGACTGGATAACCGGATAACGGTTTGTCGAGAATCCTTTGTACAGGGTTGAGTAAGAACGGATTCTCGAGCGTGGCGCAATAAGGAGGCGGTAGTCGAGGCGCTTTCCTGTTCCGCTTAATCGTCGACCGGGCGTCGCGCTTGTAAACACCTTCTCGCACCATCCTCAAACACGACGCGTCTTTTAACAAAGAGTCAAGCCTGCGCCCACAACTCGCCATGCCATTCGAAAATAGAACAAAAAAGATGCGGCTCGCGTTGGTAGGATACGAGACGAAAGACGGGCGGACGGACGGACGGAGGAGGGTAATTATTATTTTCGAACGAATCTCGAGTCTCGAGTATCGTGTATGAACAAATCTATACATCTCGCTTAAGTCCACAAAGATTTTAATCGCATACTATAACGATCGTAAAATAAAGACGATATATAGTCCAATTGTGGGTTTCCGATACTATTTATTATTGCCAAAGCTGCCGCGTCGATATTGACTCACCGAGTCGAACTTTGGATGAAACTGCTAAATACGTGCCGGGGGAAACGTGTATCGTTTTAACGGAGCAAAGAGATGTCCTGGTGTACCGACCGACAACTCTCTACGCATGCTTTGGCTTCCGATCAGACCAATGCGTCTCTCTACAGAGGATAAGCCGAAAATTCCGAAGCGCTTATCATCCTTGGGGGAGTAAACTCGGCGGCGAGCTCGCTGTGTTTCTTCAGTCCTTGATCGTCGTCGTATCTTCGATCGGTGCTTCCTCGTTGTCGTTTATTTTAGGCTGCTCGTCCATCCTCTTGTATCGGCCCTCGTCCGCGTAAGAGTAAAGGATTCCTAGGATCTCGTGAGCCTTCGCGTACATGTCCTCGACCGTCTGTTCGCGCGTAAAGCAAGAAGAAAAACAAAACAAAAAACTAAACGAAACGAAACGAGTGAGGTGAATGTGATTGCGACGGATTGCGATAGAACGAAACAACGATGTTTTTTTTTCATTTTTGCCTTCGCATCGCGGAGATCCTTGATCGCCTCGGTCTCGTAATGAAGCCGGTCGTACTCATCCCGCGTCAGAATATACCCCTTCTCCGTCTCTTTTTTTCTTTCTTCTTCTCGCTTAGCCGCTGCGGTTTCATTCGCGCTCAGAGCTATCTTCGAATCCGACAAATCCAATTGCGTTACCGACCTATAATCGATCGATCGAAAATAAATTAAACTTACCACTCGTTCTTCGCCATTTACGACGATTCTCTTTGCGTAAATTTCTTCCACCTCGTCGTTCGAGTCTTCCTCGGACGTCCTCTCGGCTTTCGGATAAAGGATTCGATACAACGATTCCGCTTTTCTCACTTGTCTCCAAGATGTGCGCAACTGCGCGATCGTTTAATTTCATAAGATCATACGTGAATGCCGATTGGTATTCATTCGGAAATTCATACCTACTATACTATATGTATTTCGTTGATTGAGCAAAACTGACCTTTTTCTCTCTGGCCTCGATTATCGAGTCGCAGTACAAGTAGAGCTGAAAAAGCGGATATCGACGTATTTCGACGGGGGCGTCTTGCACCGGAATAAACCGATTCAGGATCATCATCTTTGTGCGCCCGAGTTCTTTCTTCTGTAATCCCATCATATTGTTATTTTCATTCGACGGCTTTCCTCCGTCGCTCCCTCTGCCCCCTGATACCAAATCTTTACAGAAAGCCGCAATTGTAATTCACAATTTTGATCGAGGAGAAATTTTACGATTTCGTACGGGCGGTGCTGCTGTAGTATTTTCCTCGGTGACGAAACGAGACATTTGTTTGAACCATTGAAAAGAAAAATAAAAAAGGTAACACGACGTGATGATTTTTGTGTAAAATTATTGTAACAACGAGGCAAATCGATGCTTCGTACTATCGTTACCCTGGGCCGTACTTTTCGTTATTCGTGTGTCATAGGTGTTTCAATGTGCGATATGGAGCATTGACACGTACAACAGATACGAGAGGTGGCGAGACGGTGGTCACTTGTGTACGAGCTTCGTAGACGTGTATTTTCGATGAGCATGTATGGTCGTGAGAGCGCTCGACCACTACAGAAAGCTCTCCTTCTCCCAGGAACCAAGCTCTCTTAACGGGGATACTCACTTTGGACGCTAAAGGAAGCCTATTTTCATGGTTTTTGTTCATAAGTTTATATATTATACATATTGATATAAAAGTTATTACACTTGATGAACTTAACTTTTCAAATACATCGAACAAAAAGATCTATTCAAGTCGCTATTTATAGACGAAAATGGTAGTTAAAAAAATTCCCTAAAAAATTTTAGGTCTGCGCTGTTGATGAAATCCCGGAGATGGATCAACTTAAACGAAAACACCAAACGGTTTTAGATTCAGTATGTTAATGGCTATAGCGCAAATCATACGATTTGCGATATATGCAAAAATCACAAAATGGCCCACATGTTTCGAAAAACAAAAAACGTGTTTGTTTATTACCGTTTGTGGCAAAAAAAAGTAAGTGTCAAAACTTAAAAAAAATCATTGATCGATAGCTATAGTTGTAAAGAATGTGTGGGTAAATTCCGTAAGGTTCGGTAGTTCCTCAGATTTTATCAACAAGCCGTTGAAAAATGTTGTTTCGAGAAAAACGCGCCTAACGTTTGTTCGGGTTACGTAAATGCATTTAAAAAAATTCGTTATGTATTTCGAAAGTGTATTTATTAAGTGTAACAACTTTTGTATCAATATCTATAATATAAAACTATCAAAAAAATTCACGACAATAGCCTTTGTTTCAGCGTCTAGAGTGAGAAGACCCCTTAATTTTAAATCACGAAAGAGTAGACGCTCTGTACTCGATCTCCGAACACAGAACAGTTGACTTTCGCTTTGCGTTTCCGTCTAATAATTGTACGCGTATCTAATTTTCTACCGATAACTATACAAGTTAAAAGAGAGAGATAACTTAATAAACTTGAAGTATGTGAATTAAGACAAAATCTACGCGTCTGAATATTTATTTAATCAACGATCAATCTGTATCGGGCGGATCCAACTCTCTAGCTAGCTAATCACCCACCTAAAAAGCATCTAAATTCAAATTGTTATGGAATTGTGCTCGGAACTGTTGTGGAAGCCAAACAAAGACACCACGGCGAATCTAAATCAGTTGAAACTTGGCGCTCCAAATCGGCAACCTCGCGAGTCCCACCTGAATCTCCCTCCGGGACGTAACAGAGTATGTTGACATGATACTGGCGTATGGCAGCGCTAATTGCAATGCGCGTAAAGAGCAAATAATCAATCAGAAGCGATATCCTGATCGACGTTCACCCCACCACGAGACCCTCTCTACAACTTATCGACCTCTGACGGAGACCGGAAAGTTAATTTTTCAAGAGCCTCGAGTGAATGTGAGGCAACATAATGTTGTACTCGATGAAACAATACTACAAGCTTTCGACTTATCAGTTTGGAAGGTCTGGTCGGTTCTTCGGGCATATGGAAGGCAGCCATTTCGTTACACTCGTGTTCAAGTTAATTAACGGACAACTTGCTTATTATCAAATGTGACGAAAAACCATGTTTAACCGATATCAAATCTGAATGTAAAACTATACTTTTAATTTCACTAATTTTAATGATTTTTGATAGTGTTTTTTTTTGCTTATCGAAAAGTTATTTATTCATTGTTGTCGTTGATTGTTTTTGGCTCAGCTTATTCGTGCGATTGTCACAAGCTCACGCATTTAACTAATTCTTCCAGGGCTCGAAGAGAGCGCAAAGTAAGAGAGAAGAAGACGAGTCAAACTTTAGCCACGAGGGAACAGTGAATCTGCACCATCTGCGCACCGTTGGGGGAAAAAAGGGTCAAAATCCTCACAATAAAAGGCAGACTTATATTCAAAGCAAATTTAGTGTCAACGTTTGGGCTGGTGTTATCGATCGAAATCTTGTTGGCCATATTTTTTGCCAGAACGCCTGATCGGTGACATTTATCTAGAATACCTAAGGTACGATCTATCTGAACTTGCATCACCATTTGTGGAACAAGTAGTGTCAGTTGTCTATCAAAATTACGGCTTTCCGGCACATTATCAACGAACGGTACGAGAGCACTTGGATAATTTATTTGCCAACTCGTGGGTTGGCAGAGGCGGCCGTATACGTTGGCCCGCACGGCCCTCGGGTCTAACTACCCTTGGATTGCCACGTCTCGGGCCGTAGAAAGGAATTAGTATACGCAATGTTGGTACCCACAAAACATATTTCAATAAAATGAATGACCGCCGCATTTGTAACAATGAAAGAAGAAACGCGACTTTGGATAGCAGCTGTTGGGGTAAGAAAAAGATTTTGGGCATTCATAAGCCGCAAAGGAGTTCAATTTGAGCAATATTTATAACTCAAATTTAATAAAAATATCGGAAACATAAAAAGGATTTTCTTAACCCTGACCCTGGCAAACCAGTATCTCTTATTTTGACCACATAATGAATTATTTCTATGACTTGTAATAACACGTTGGAAACGGTATAAAATAGAAAACTTTTTAAAACAAAGCTAACCCAGAAAATAGCTTCGACTTTTTTTTTATAATGAATTTGGACGTTGACATTTTTCATACATTAACGTAATTTTAAGACTTTGGAAGCTTATGAGTCATTTTCTTGAAACCGATTGTATCAATTAATGATGTATTTGTAACAAACATACATCGCAGAATACAACACACGTTATTTCGTGCTATTATAACCACAAACAAAAAAGTTATGACGATTTGAGGGCGAAATTTCGGGTAATTGAAAAAAAAAAAACATATCTCAATTACCGCGACACTTAGGTCATAGGGTAATTAGCGTAGCCAAGATTTTATTCTGGGCCGGGGGGGGTCGTGTGTCTAGGAGGGGCAGCTTGATAAAAAATTGTTTTTTTCTTCGCATGGTTGATTTATTTAAATGAAATGTACAAAGGAATAAATAATAACTTTGATTACAGAAACGATCTTTAATTTTCACTTTCAATGCGTACTCAACTGCGAGTAAGTTTCAGTTTTTAATTTATTGTTTTTCTCAAAATCGGTTCAACACTTTTTCAGCTGTAATCTTGCTTTTCATAATGTCGTTCTCTATGTTTAGCAGTGACATTTGGGAGAAACGTTTCTGGAGAATCGTGCTTCTGTGCCACGTTTTTATTCACCTCATGGCAGAAAAACTTCTCTCACTGCCGGCAGATCTCACTTGTGAGAGTAGTATTGCTGCTTGAAAAAGTTCATATAAATTAGGGCAGTACTCTTCTTCTAATATACTTCCTTAAATTTTCAGCATTCAACGGAGGAAAAATCATACTTCCACTGCGGGTGATAGCTGGAATTTTTTTTACATATAGTCACGCATTTTTCGGAAATTTTTCAGATTTTTAAATCGGGGCGTTTTTTTTTCGGAAAAAAAAATTTTCACCAAGGGTTGTTTCGAAAACTGTAAAAAAAATTCCGGGTGTCTCTTAGAGTCAATGGAATCAGATTAAAAAAAATAAATCGAATTGGCGGGGGTCAAGGAAAAAGTTCACCGGATTCACGTGGAATATCTCGTATGCAAATTATATATATATATTGTATAGTATACAACGTATATATATATATTAAACTGTTTCAAAATAAATCGATAATATTTTTTAGCTTTACACAATCTTAAACCATACTTGAACATAAAAAAATGATCCGCGCGAAAGAGGGGGCCGGTCCTTCAAAATTTAGAGGTGCCTCACTTTTGTCTTTTTTATTTCGTTAATACGTAAATAACGAATTTCCATGAATGGAACATACATTTTTGTTGTTCTAAAATGATAAATATATTCTAAACTTATGTATAAATACTGAATATACTATAAAAAAACGGTCTCGGCTATCGCAGCAACAATTATCGGTCGATATATACGTCGATAATTGCAACAAAAAAAAAAAACAAAAATCCCCGTAAAAATGAGTTTTTTGAATGATTTTCATTTAAAACATAATTCTATTATTACCATCCGATCTTTAGAAATAAATATTCATGTAAACGCATTTTTCAAAGCCGATATATCAGGGATTTTTTTTAACCGACGGAGCGGGTGGTTAGTACGGCTGAACGTCGATCGCGCTGTCGTCGACGTGGCGATTTGAACATCACGTCCTGCAAAAACTTGTCATGTTTGGTGACAAAAATGGAGAACAATACGAAAAATATGTTTTTTCTCGGTTTATCCTCGGCACAAATGAATAAACACAAGTTACCGACAACTCGGCAAGTTTTCCAACTGTTTTTTTTATCATCATTATCAAGGTAAGTCAACAATTCGGAAAAGTGCAGTCCTCACTATCAGAGAAGTGCAATTGTTTTGGACTCAAGCAAAGATTCCAATGTGCCGAGAACAGTATTATATTTTCAAATTAGAAAAACTCCACAACCTTTGGAAACGTCTCCAAAAGGATCGTCTGCGAGAAAATTAAAAAACGTAGCAAAAGAAAGAATTATTGTTAAAAAAAAATTGGATTCCGTATTTCACATAGGAAGTACTAATGTGATGAAGACATTAAGCAACGAACAACGATTGCTCTTTGCCACAGAGCGAATTCCGTGTCGTCAAGGGACTCGTTCGCAACGTTCATTGGCAATAACTGTGAATGATTCAGTGAAATCTAAAGAGAAAAAACGAGACGAAAATATATCTGATCAGGATGATCATAATTCCAAAGATTTTGATCCTTCTAAAGATCGAGAAGCTACGAGAAAATCCCAAGATAACATCACCGATAACGAGACTCAGAGTAATGCTTACTAACAATAATATTTTGGCAAAAAAAAAACAAAAAAATGATTAAGACTGGGCTTTTAGAAACTGTTGATTTTTTCCAATTTTATTTTCTCTTTATTCCTATTAAAAATCTTTTATCATTCGTAAATATCAAGCTAAAAAATATAAAGTATAATACAAGTAAAATATAAAGCGATGAAAATTATTGAATAAAAAGTTGTGATTTCAATGATATCAGAATGCATAATGGACCTTTAATTTCGCAGAATTGAGTCGAACATTGACTGAATTATCTGCCTCGTGTATCGATTCAAATCAAAGTCATACTTGGTCAGCAATCAAACGAACGATTTCAAATTTTGAAGATGAACTCGATCAACCATCATCACCCATAGCAAGGAAGAACGTGATTACTGATCAAATATCCGCAAGTTGTGATCGAGTAGGCTTGAGTAGCCGAAATGCTATGCACGTCATAGGGGCAGTCCTCCAAAGCCTTGGACATGACGTAGCTCAGTATTCCATCAGGCACATGACTATCCACAGAAAGCGTATGGAATATAGAGCAAAAATGGCTGCGCAATTGAAAAATAATCTCCACGCAGCGAATTTTCTAGTCCTGCATTGGGACGGAAAATTATTACCAAAAATCGACGCCAATGGACAAGTCGATCGATTGCCTGTTGTCATTGCGGGGCTAGACACCAAGCAATTGCTCGGTGCTCCTGCTCTGGATACAGGATCAGGGATAAATGCTTCACGAGCAATCATGGAGTGTCTGAACGAATGGAATTTTATTCCTCGAGTAAAAGCTTTGTGTTTTGACACAACTAGTTCAAGTACAGGTAAAAATTGACGTAATATTGATTGCAATTTAAGAGGACATAACTCAGTCATTGAGCGGCATAAAATTATTGCAAAAACTTAAAAAAATGCTATCATTGTAAACAAACGATAAAATCATATAAGATATGTTGTTATGGGAGGTTTAATTTTCGATTTACGGTTCAAAAGACCACATTTATTCAATAAAAATTTCTCATGGATTTTATTGGCTCTACTCATTTTATTCATTAAATGAGTATAATATTTTTATCATTAATTGCTTAGGACGTGAAAATGGAACATGCCGTTTATTGGAAAAAAATCTGAATAAAACATTCCTGCACTTGGCCTGCAGTCGTCACATCGCCGAAGTTATTCTTAGAAATGTGGTAGAAACATATTGGAAAGGGACATCCGGCCCAAATGTAGCAATTTTTCAGCGCTTTCAAAGAGTGTGGGACAATTTTGACAAAACTCAGTACAAGACGGGAATGGATGATCAAACCGTGTCTGATATACTGAGAGAGACAAGAGAAAATATTCTCGAAATCATTCTTGAGCAATTGCAGGTAATAATAATACCAGGTAATAACAATGACTACTTATTTTCTAAACTATATTTTTATTTATAATCACAATTTATAGTTTTGTGACTCGTGCCAATTTATGAGCGACCCAAATGTAGCAATTTTTCAGCGCTTTCAAAGAGTGTGGGACAATTTTGACAAAACTCAGTACAAGACGGGAATGGATGATCAAACCGTGTCTGATATACTGAGAGAGACAAGAGAAAATATTCTCGAAATCATTCTTGAGCAATTGCAGGTAATAATAATACCAGGTAATAACAATGACTACTTATTTTCTAAACTATATTTTTATTTATAATCACAATTTATAGTTTTGTGACTCGTGCCAATTTCGTGATCCTTTTTTTTTTTTATAGAACTCTCATCCTCGGAATGATTATCGAGAATTTTTAGAATTGTCATGCATCTTCTGGGGTTCGAAACCACCTCAAGATATCAGGTTAAAAAAACCTGGAAAAGAAAAAATATTTCTTTTCAGACGTCAATTTTATTTGAAGTCGAAGAACTCTCGTGATGTTGAAAGTTTGCGTTACATATGCATTTTCATCGTTAATTTCTACGTGAAAATATGGTTTTCTGCCGCTGATGGGATTAAAGCTCCTAGCCACGATTTACAATTGATGCAAAATTTAATCAAGTTCCAAACGATTAATTCTGATGTCTCGGCAGCAGCTCTCAAAAAAATCAAGGGGCATCTATGGTACCTAAATGAAGAGCTGGCAGCATTGGTTTTTTTCGATGTGAAACGAAAGATGTTAATAGCCTTACGGACACGTGAGAGTCGCTCATAATTTAATGAGAATGCTAAGAATTAAAATAAAAACTGATTCGTGAAATGTATCTGTTCGTTTTTTTTCCACCGCTTTAGAGGTTAGGTGTGTACTCCTATATCAGCATACCCTACTGCGTTGCAGTTTTCGTAGCGACGACTCCATCTGGTAGTACTTTGATAGGCTTCCCATTTCCCGGTTCGTATTTATTCCGAGAGTGATTTGTAATTTTTGCAAATTGGCATGATCACTAGATTGTGAGAAATGAACATACAAAGCTGCGAGGCCGTTAAAAAATGTTTTTGCTAGTGAAACTTTTGTGCATGAATGAACAGCCGCAAGATTCGTTTTGTGCGCTAAACAATGGCTTGAGGGTGAGTTTCTTTTATCGCGTGAGGGTGAGTTTCTTTTATAATTGCCTGTAAGCCTCGATTTTAAACATGGCCGATGGTCGTGAAACGGATGGACCCTTGAAAGGACATACAGGTATGTCTCCTTTATATTTCTTTGTTTAGTTGCATTTAATTTTGTTACATAAAAGAAAAGTTATAGTACTAAATAATTTAAAAATATATTAACAAAATTTTCACTGCATTGTTGAAGTGAATACTTTTTATTCCTTCTATGTTATATCCCGACTAGAAATTTTGCTACGGGCCGGAACAAGCATGGATCCGGCATTCCGTATCCCGTACCGCGGCACTGATCAAGCTGCCGGATCAGGGCCGTAACAGGCGTGAAACGCTTTTTCGGATCCGGCCCGGATCCGGATAACGGACACGGCCCTGATCAGTAGGCCTTTTCAGGCCCTGATCCGGCCGCCGTATCAATGCCTAAAATGATAAAAAACAAATGATGAAGTTACTGTGGCTTTAGGCCACAGTAACGGGTATAAAATCATGTGCGAATCCGGCATGGATCCGGCGTGCCGTACCGTGGCGCCACCTGGCGCCATCTGCCGGCCACGCAGGCCATGTCAAGGGGCGCCGGATCCGTACCGGATCCCGCCCGGATCGGGCGTGTCCTACTACGGCATTCCGGATTGCAGCCTGATAGGGGTCTGGTCAGTCTTCAAGCAGCCGGATCAAAATTTCTAGTCGGGATAGTTTTAATTTGATTACAAAGCGAAGTGGCTTCCCGATGGAGGCCGTATTGTATTTCAGTGTTATGCTAACGTTTCGCAAACGTTACCGTCTGCATCAGGGCTGAGCGCTGTGATACCAAAGCCTGAGACATGGGAGCTTCGGTATCAGAGCGCTTAGCCCTGATGATGCAGACTGCAACGTTTGCGAAACGTCGGTATAATGCTGAAAAACAACACGGGCTCCGTCTGGAAGCCACTTCGCTGTGTAATAGTATCAACAGTCATGAAAGCCTCAAAAATAACAATATCAATATTAATCGATTCCATATTCTTTTCAGGTTCATCCGATACTCCACTGGACATGGAATGTCAAAGACAAAGCGATAAGCAACGGACTGATCCATGTGCCGATACTGCACCTTCGACGTCCGGAATTCCAAAAAAAAGGAGAACGAGTGCGGAGTATCAGCGTGAGTACAGACTTCGTCGGGCTTCTGTTCGGTCCAAGCAAGAACTTAAAGAAAAAGCTGCGGAATATCAACGTAATTATCGAGCTACAAAAATGTTGGAAAAAGCTCAAGAGTTGGAGCGTCAACTACAAAAATCCAAGCTGCACAGCCGTAAGTAGATCCGCTCTTGTTATTAGTAATTTATTTATTATGATTTAATATGAATTTCAATAGCATTCGTATTATCTTTATCCGAAGGCCCCGCAGGGCTTTTGAAGGACTCCGAAGGGCTTTCGAAGAACACCACAGGGCTTTAGAAGGCCTCCTACAGCCTCCGCAGGCCTTTCGCATGAATGAGAGATTAAAAATATAATCATTAAAAAATATGAACATTAAAATAATCATTACAAAAATATATTGAAAAATGTGTGTTGCGGAGGCTGATGAGGCTGACGCAGAGACCTACGGAGCTTATCGAAGGCGTTCGGAGCCCTCCGGAGAGCCTACGGAGTCTTTTAGAGGTCCTGCGGAGACCTACACAAAAATAATTTTCATGAAGATAATCACAATTTCAAATGATTATTAAAATAACAATTATCTACATAATAATTTAATAAAATAATTCTAGCATTAACAATGGAAAAAAATCAATCAAATAATAACAATTAAAAGTAATTTCAAATAATCATAATTGTTATTAATCATTAAATTCAATAATTCTTTACAATTATAACAATTTTAAGAAATCGTTTCAATAATAATTTATAAAAATCCTTACAATAAAATAATGAACATAGCAATTATGAACAATTATTTAAATATCTATTTTTAATAATTATTAAAGTTATGACAATTTACAATTTTTAATATTATAGAAATTTTAAATAATAACAATTCAAATAATTTAAAAAATTTAAAAGCAGAATAATTTAAATAGCAATAAAAAAAAATTCGTTTCAATAATAATTTATAAAAATCATTCAAATGAAATAATTAACAATTATTAAAATAACTATTATAAATAACTATTGAAGTAATGGCAATATCAAAAGCCAGGGACAATACTCAGGAAAGCGCACGCCCACAGAACATGAATAAATGCTGAAAATATTGAATTGTTTTTACAGCGAACAGCTATTGGTGTATGTCTATTGTAATACATTGTAATTGTATTGTACATAATTGTGAAAAATGAAACACTAAGAGTAAATTATAATTTGTCTATCATCCAATGCGACTTGCCGATTATCTAACGAATTACAAAGAATAATATAACAAAATGAGAGTGGTCAATAAAAAACAAGAGAAATATTCACTTCCTACGCGCGTGAAGTAGACACACGCAGAGTTTTTCTTGTAGTTTGTAGTTCAAAGAATATTGTGTATAAATTTCACGTAGAAATTCGCAATATTGAAGAAGTTGTGGGTTATTCTACGAAAGGCGGCAGAACGTCGAGCGCGCGGTCCGTTGGGTCTCCAGCTGTCGCGCTGGGGCCTTTTGTTATAGCGAGCAATGAAATCAAATGATACTTTGTTCCATGGAATAAAATCAACACAAAAGAAAATGTATTCTTCGTAGGCAGCTCGTAGTCATCTCGTTTGTTTCGGTTCACGCTTGTTCACGCGTGCCACGATTTGAGGTACAGCCTAAAAAAGGCGGTCGAGAGGCGCAGCATATTTATGCACGGTAGAGAATAGAAGGTGCCAGCTTCCTGGTACTAGACAGCAGTGCCAAATAGTCGTGAAATGTCGATTTTTTTGTACTGAATTGGCAGCCGCTTATCTAAAAAAAAAAAAAATTATCGCGGACGTGAGAGATTATTCGTTCTATGACGTTAGTTACGCGATTTCTTCTTAAGAATTGAATAAAAGCGTTTTTTTTTGTAAATCTCACAACATGAAAAAAAAATTAAGAAGGCTGAACATTTATAATTGGTTAAAGATACTTAACTTCTTCAACAATTAAAAGAAATTAATTATTCACACACCGTTATAACTTCACATTCTTGGTTTAAAACAATGACCAGAACGTGGGTTAAAAAATTCCGTGAAATTTCCGCGGAAAGTTAGGAATGAAAGACGAGTCGGTCGCGACGCTCTTGCGTGGCAGCTCCGTTGCGTCTACCGACACGCGATTTCAATATTTGCCCTTGAGTGTGCTTTCGAGTAGATGCGCTTTTCGTAGTTGGCCGCAAACGGTGAGAAACGCGGACAAAAGTAACGTGAACGTGGTGCAAGGATCGCGATAAGATATTCGTCGTTGTGTAGATACGCGAGAGAGACCGCGGCTTACTCACGGCAATAAGTACCATCGATTATCTCCAACTTGTATCTATTCAAATGGATATAATGTTTGTTTTGCTTTTTTATCGGTTTTTTGATCCCTCGAGCCGTATGTGACGCGGGCGATCGGCATTTATTTCATACATCGACCCGTTTATGGCCCCGGATTAAAATGAATATATATTTCGAAGATACGATATATAAGAAATAAAGACGGAAGTGGCACGGTGCTTGTATATTGTTCGAACGAATAATCGACATGTACGGCAAAGAGATATTCATGGGGGGGGGGGGGGGGATCATAGAAAAGCGTTGGCGAATGTTAAGTGCCGAGGAACCTGCAGATGAACGTCGTTTCGTAAGACGCTTGTACACCATACGAGTGTACAATTTGTGACTGAAAGTAGGCCCCTCGTTGTTGCCCCGGCCGCGGCCGCCGCCGCTGCCGCCGTCGCCGCATGTTCTCTCGGTGTACCGCGCAAGAACACGCGAGCCGAGAAGAAAGCTATAGGGTGACAATGCTCGCTACGCCCAAGCTTAGAAAAGCCTTCTCTGTTTCCAAATGTCACGTTTCTCCATAATCGTCGAAGCTTGGCAAACTAGATTGACGGAGGTCGAATTTAAGATAACTTGCGCGGCCTGTGTCGGCGAGTGCGTTCGCTCGACATGCTTATAAGATACAGAGGCCTTGGTCAAATTTCCCGTAATTCAATATTATCTCACCGTGTCTATGGCGGAAGGAGCCGTTACGCGGAGATGCATACTTTTATCGACAAACCTACCATGCCCCGTCCCGGCTCACCTTTCTCTCCTCAATGCGACCTTGCTGACGTTTCTCGTAATCCTCTCGCATACGAGCCATTAGCCCAAGCATGTATTTCCGATCTGTCAATCTCACGACGTTACTTCCCATCAGCATCTCCAGCCGCGATCGCACCGGCGGATTGCTGAAACTGTGAGACCCGAATCGTTAAAAAACAAAATTAAACTCGCATGACGCACCGATCATCGATAATTCGTATGGAAAAGTTGAACGATAACTCATTTTTCGCGAGGGAGGGAGCGAGAGAGAAATAATTGGAAGAAAAACAAGCTTTCGTGAGTTTTGTTCCTCTTCAATTTGAATATACCGAGTTTTATATGACGTGATTCTCGTCAAGTTGGAGGGTTCGTGACCGCCGACAAATAATACTCCTATCGGAAATTCTACTAAACGCGTTACAAAGCGCGTTGCGTATAGAAACGAAGCACGTGTAGGGGAAGGGAGTGCAGGGTATCGTGAATACATAGGTCGCTCTCAAGGGCCGCTAAACTCCGTTGAGTCGATTCTCCTGGATTTGATTCAATATTTGGAAAGGTCTCTCGGTATATTATCGGTCTCTTGGTGTTTGTCCGGAACACGCGACGCGCATACATTGCGTTCATTTGTTTCCGGGAAACGCAGACCAATGTTATTTTTGAGCAGTTGCCCGGTACAGATGAAATAAGTTTTTATAGTTTTCTCACAATTTAGCTTTGCATTATTTTTCGAAGATTCACTATCCCAATTGGTACCAGCGATACTACCGAACGATTACGTAATACGACATACGTCCATTGAGTTTCTCGGAAGTGCGTCGTTCGGGTACGGGCGCGCCCTCGTAAAATTGAATTCTAATTGACCATGAGCAATATCACGGAGTGACCAGTTAATTTCCTAGCGAAACAGGGCTATCCGCTCTCTTCGCGTTTCTTACATATTTTTCAGTTTCCCTCAATGTAACGATGTAAACGGCAGAAATTTCAACAATAATGATAGAAATTCGATAAAAGCGTCAGGGAGGATTTCCTAGTCGAGCGAGATCGAGCAACAGGGTGGGGGAGGGAGAGGGAGAGAGAGAGAGGGAGGAAGGGAGAGAGAGAGAGAGAGAGAGAGAGAGAGAGGGAGAGAGGGAGCGAGAGAGAGAGAGAGAGAGAGCGACATATACTTAAATCGAAGGGTGGAAAGCGGCAATCGCATTTCTAGCCGCGCTCTACACTCCTCACAATTTCGGACAATGTCAATCCTGATACAGCGGTAGGCTTGATCGTGACTCTGATACGCACGCTACGTGGGAGAGATCGATAAAGGAAAAAGTGGGCGATTTACGGCCACTATCGCGGTGATACAATGATCGAGAGCTTTGATACGCAAGCTCAACAATTAGGAGATCCAAACAAACTGAGGTAGGTACAAGGGTATAAGTCAATGAAACGTGCCAGAGCTTCGGGATCGACATTTTTATAAGCGACAATCGAATCATCAGTTGTCGAAATATTTGCAAAGGGAAAAAATGGTTTGATCGAGAATACACACGTACTGATGTATTTTTGAGGTTTAAGATTTAAAATACACCGTTGGGATACAGCACAATGAGACAAATAAAGCCTCTGCGGCCGCGTGGAGCGTAGCCTAGCAAGAAAAAGGACAAACATCGATTCCCAGCTAAGACGCGATCGCTTACCGGAAGGTGAGGAGCAAAAATTCGCCAAGATCGACCATGTTAACGGGACTATGAGGCACGAGCGACTGAATTTTTATTTAGGATCTCCCCGTGTTTGAACTCGCTGACTCTCGCTGGGAGAGAGAGAGAGAGAGAGAGAGAGAGAGAGAGAGAGAGAGAGAGAGAGAGAGAGAGAGAGGGAGAGAGACGAGGTCCCGCGGTACATGATCGCGACCGAGTCGAATACAGTCTGTATCGACTGGTAGAAAAGGAAAAGACACGATTTCGCGACAAGTCGTCCAGTTGTTGCAAGCTTGCCGTAGAGAAAGAGGGAGAGAGGGAGAGAGAGAGAGAGAGAGAGAGAAAGAGCCCGAAACGATCGACGGCAGGATAATGCAACGGTGGTGTTGTAGGAAGGGTAGTGATGTTAAGTATGATATTGAAGTTTGTATCGAATTTTTTTTCTGCATTTCACGATTTCTGATAATCATGTAATTGCTTTATGTGTTTGGCGTACCAAAAACATGTATCGACCATGTACGAGTCCCAGAACTCACCCTTAGGAAGGGGTAAAAAATCGAAAAGATTGTATCTACCGACGTACGTTTGTCACATATTTGCTTTTGCGATATTCACGTTAGGGAGCTCAAAAAGTAGCCTCAAAACAATTTTGACGATTTTCGAGTCCCGTAAGCCACTTTTAGGCGGGGGTGAAAAATCGAAAAAAATGTATCTACCGATGTACGTCTATGACATTCACTTTCTCGATATACACATAAGGGAGCTAAAAAAAACTAGCTGAGAAGAAATTTCGACGACTATGGAGTCTAATAAAAAATAAGGTACTGGAAAGTGAAGATGAAGAAAAACGATCAGTGTTCTTCAACATTGTCCGATAAAAGGATCCTCGTAGTTTCACAAATTTGAAAATCATTCGCGACCATTGCAGGAGTACTGCGTTACGCAAAAGTGGACGAGACGAATGTACCAAGTTTCTCCAAGGACGAGACTGTCCTATGTGCCATAGCTCACGGTAACCTGCAGCATCGGCAACTTCGAGGTGGAGGTATTTGCGAATTCAAAGAAAAAGGCGAAACACGATATGGCTCAATCGATGCTTGACAAACTCGTGAGCTGTTCGAGTTTCCAAAAGTCACACCACTTGGTGACCGACGATGCCCCGCAAGCTGCGATCGACGTCACCGAGCACATGGCAAAGCTCAACATGCTGGACCCGAATGTAGAAAAGGCATCGGCATCGGTCGACGAGCCGGATAGCAAAGCGGAGAACTTCTATCCCGGTCTGGAGAATTACGGCGGTATAAAGAGAACCCCGATGACGACGAAGGCCAATAAAACGCGACTCTCGGCAATTCTCGCTCGATGTTGGAAAGTAGCTTCGAGCCACTCGTCAGGCTTATAGCAGCAGTTGAACTCATCAACGAGAAGACGTAATGGCCCAGCTCGATAAGACTAGCCAACAAACAGGAGACCCTCGACGACGTGACGAGCTTCCTCGCCTTTAGCGTCGAGTACGATATCCTCTCGAATATCCCCGAGCCCATGATCGTAGTGTGCATAAGGTTTACTCAGACTTCTTGGATAATTAATTTATTCGATAAAAATCCTTTGACAATTTCGATTATATCGATGTTATTTTAGTTCTTGAACATAATTTAAGAAGACGAATGTTCAACTTTATAAAAAAAATTAAAATTTTAGAAACGATTTAGGCTAGAACTAATGCTACGAGTGCTATTTTCCAGGTTTCGATTAATTACAAATATCTGGAAATATTTTTCCCCGCTCAATACGATTTGAAACTATAGACAACTCAGACAAATTTGAAATTTACTCCCCTTCAAACTGAAGCTCAACGAAAAAAGGACTCATTTCCTTTCAAAAAGATATGAAATCCCTTTAGTAAACTTTGAACAGGGAAAAAAGAACGCCAAGTAGAGGAAAATTATCTTTTCATCATCATCAGCATCAGAGAATCGTCCGGCGAATTGATTGGCGCATCTCGAAAACTATTGACGATGAGCTGAGACAATGTATCAAGACGGGAAAATGTTACAGTGTTTCGTTTTGAATACGTTGACGTTTTGTCAGATTTTTTCAATTTTTTTTCACAATGTTTCAGAAGCATCTAGAAGACCTGAAAAAAAATTGTAACGAAACTTTTTAATAAAATCTGAAAAATGTCAACGTATTCAAAATGAAACACTGCAACATTTTTCTTTCTTGATATTTTGTCTCTAACTCAATATCTTTCGAGATACGCCAACGAATTTTTCGGACGCTTTTCTGTGGTTCGGCCGAAAAAATTTCAGAAAGAAATTAAGCGAATTTAAAACTGAACATTACAAAAGTTTTGCCTTGTATTGTTTTGTTATAAACGCCGTACTTTCGTTGTATATTTTTCCGTTTGTATATTTTATGGCGGCTTCCATTCAAATTACTTTCAAAACAAAGCTGGGTTATGTCCGCCAAACCCATCAGCTATAACTCGGGACGTTGCTAGGTCTGTGGGTGCAATTTCGGCGTTCTGACAATTCTCAACCGGAAATTGAAACTTTCTTGTAATGTAGTGCTCTAACTGTACGGTGAAGATTGATTTTCTTGATTTTTACAATATCTATTATATCTAATATCTCGAATTTCAGTTTTCACACGGGTTTAGTTGGATACGTGAGCAGAAAAACCACGATCACCATACTTCTGGTTGACCGTCTCCATAAGACGACGTGCTTCGGTAACTTAAAATGCCCGACTTTGCACAGTTTTATTGCGAAAAAACTAAACGGTCGAAATAGCCGAAAGTTGGATTCGTAGTAATGTTCGTACCTCCTTAAGCCATTCTACTCATCAGAGTTTCAAGCGAAAATAGTAAAAAAAATCTTAGAGGAACATTTTTAAAATAATCCAGGCGATCCAGTAACTTTTACATCGTTGACATTTCTTCTTAAACTCTATAGTTCTTAAGTTGCGTTGCATTTTCCAAAATTGGTTTTTTTAGCCGAAAATGAAATAACTTTGCGAAAATAAATCATACGGAACGGTTTAAAAAACGAAAATGGAGCTCCTGCTACCCCGTTCAAGTTTATCATTGATAAACATGACAAAAAATGCTTCCATAAGGCCCTATCCTCGATGGTCGAAAAAAGCCGAAAAACGGTCATGCACAAAATTACGTACCGGGTCGAAAAAAACAATCATGAAGAATATTTC
Organism: Ophion costatus; assembly: GCA_951751655.1. Classification (NCBI taxonomy): domain Eukaryota; kingdom Metazoa; phylum Arthropoda; class Insecta; order Hymenoptera; family Ichneumonidae; genus Ophion; species Ophion costatus. Next base: position 42,391,182 of record OX632362.1, on the reverse strand, counting down.
AAAAAATCAAAACAAAGCTGGATTTATTCCCTTCAAAACGCCGTTCGGTTAATTTGATTATCTTTTTTTTGGCGAAGCTATGTAACTTTTAGTGAGATAATAAATATCGGCTGGTGTATCCAAAGTTTTGAGGGCAGTGTAAATATATATATATATATATATATATAAAAATAGCGATACAAAAAATGTTGGAGAAGAAATGTAAGAAATATTTACTGACTACAAAATAACAAAATACAACTTTTTACTCCTACAATATTCCGAACCTCATCGTCTCCAAGTTACGCCGTATGATCCCGCTTATCGGAAGCCTGCCGTTTTCTCAAGACAAAATTAAATAACTCTGGGAAAAAAAATCGCAAATAAAAAAAAAACGAAACTCAAGCTAACGATGTCCTTTTCTAAGATTTTATCGCTAAATGGTGAGATAACTATTTTTCAAAGTCCAGCACGCGATTTTCCAAAGTGCGAAAATCGTGAAAACCCGGAATTTTTTAAATGACGTACCAGGTACAAAAAAATGGCTAAATAAAAAATAAAAAATTACAATGAAGCTGGCTTTGTCCGCTCCAAAACCCCGTTTGGTAAATTGGTTGATGATTTTTTTTTCACCGAGATATTCACTTTTTTGTCCGGATAGAAAATTCACAGGGTGCCTACTACTTTTCGCCGAGGCTGTGTATATATTTTTATGTAACAACAGTAAGATGACTTTTGAAAATAAAAATAAAGTATTTATAAAAATATTATTTCCAAGGTTTAATAATTTTGTTAAATTAAAAAAAAATAAACTTGTTTATTTGATAACGTAATATTTCACTTTTTTGTACATTTAAATAAAATAAAACATAATAAAACCATTGTTTAAGTTAAAATAAAAAAATATTCTAAGATAAATCAGAATTTTTAATATGGTAAAAAAAGCGATAATGTTTCCCAGTTTTTTGTTCCATTACTTGGCGTCCTTTTTTTACTCTTTCATATTGTAACGTGTCGAACATTCGTGACAAATAAATTCATAGGTTCGAGACTCGAACAGGGAAGAAATTAATTGAGACTCAGGTATTTTTGGTATTTTATAATAAAATTCATTTATTCATTGATTTTTGGCTCGATATAATGTGCAAAAGACGTTATGTGGAAGTGTAGTGTGTTGTTTGTGTTGTTCCGGTCTTTTACGCAATATATATCTCGGTCGGTAAAATATCACATTCTCGCGTGGTAAGTCCAGCGCGATCGCTCATCACCGATCGATCGTGGTTACCCCCTCTTCCCTAGTCCTTGCACCGGAGTCGCGACGCGCTCTCGGTTGCGGCGCGACGCTTGATACAGGTCCACGCGGCGCTTCCCTCTCTCTCTCCCGACTATGTTCAGGGCGCGCGTGAGATGCGGCGCGCTCGCCCTCGCGGCGCTATAGATCGCGACGCTCGATTGATTACCCCGCGTCGATAATTGATTACCGATGTTTCCAATTTCGGCGGGAGAGGTCCCCACGTACCGGTCTACGACGCTCGATCCTCACAATTCGTATCGGGCGCCCGACGACCCTTTTTTTTCTAATAGATTTCGTTACGCTCGTAATTTCGGGAGACCTCCCTGTCCTTTATGTGTTCCTGATGACTTTTGGCCGACAATAACGGTGTGTTTTCGTGTGTGTGTGTTTTGTGTGACTATCGCTTCTAATATTTATATCTCTTCGACGCACTTTCTTGTTTCCTAATTTAATATTTCTCGCATTATCCCAATCTCGATATGCTTATATTTGCGTATGCTTATGAATTATTCTACCTTCTCTCACTCTATGCCCTCCTAATCTCACTTTCCTATTGGATTTGCAATAACTCACTTATGCGCTTTATTTATTGATTCTTCTTATCTCTCTTTTTATTATTCTGTGATTCTCGAAGATTTTCTTATTTTAAGATTAAAAAACGAAAGATTCCAATTCCTCCTCTCCTTTGTTCCTTAACGTTCCGTGTTCGCGGCGTTTCCGATCCACTAGGGATGTACTTGGCCCAGCAGTACTTGTTAATCTTACAGAAAAGAAAAGATCAGACTCTTTCAGGTGCGACTCCTTATTTCTCTTGTTTCTCAACGTTCCGTGTTCTCAGCGTTTCCCGTCGACTAGGAATGTACTTTGCCAAGCAGTACTAGTCGATCCACGAAGGATGAAACAAGAAGAAGACGACCTATCCTCCAAAATTCCTATCCTTATATACTAATATTTTACCGCTTTCTCATTCCCCTTCCCTTACTTATTAGCCATTATACCCTTTATTGTTAACTTATTCTTTCTTTATTAAATAAATTTTACTGATCGTCTGTTTTTGTGGTTTTCTTTGTTTTCTTTCAGTGTCTACCTTTTCACTTTGTTGTGCCGCCTTTACTTTCCCCGTCTTTTGCCCTTTGTTATTGTTAAATCAATTTTGCCTTTAGTTTGTTTTTGTGGTTTTCTTTCCGTTGTTCCCTTCCCCGTTGATCACCTTCCTTCTCTGTACGTCCTACTTAATTGGCCTTGTTTTTATGTTGGTCTGTTAAACCCCCCTCTCCTACTTCTTTTCCCGAAGTCGGTTGCCTTTTTGAATTAGTGGCCATATTTCTTTATTTGTTATTCATGAGACGGACCTGTATGTCTCAGTATATACAACCCAAATGAATTAGGCCTCCCAGTTGTACGAAGCAAGATAGCCCAAGTGATCACTCACAGAGGAAAACGACAAATAGCTTTATTTTGGAGTAAGCGGAAAGAGGTTCACCAATAACCATAGTTATTTGCACGAATGCCGCTAGTCACTTTGTGATACCCTTCGTTTTTTTTTTCTTAGGAAGAAGATGAGCCCCCGGCTAATGAGAGGCTGCCCACCGGGAGCTGTAGTATAGTTGCGCCCCCTCCCTTCCACCGGGATGTCAATGTAGGTACATACTTATCGAATGCACAACCCAGCTCTAGAATTGAAAGTTTTACCGACATTAGATGGCCACTTGAGTCGCACACGTAACATCCATGCAACAGTCCTCGCTGGAGAAATTAACGTAGAAATTGTATCCACACAACCTACAAGCTCCAGCCATTGAACAAAACTTTTGCTTGTACGTTGAAAGTTTACAATCGTGAAGAAATACCGATCTGGATTAGAAATAACAACAGACCACTAAACTCTTTCGATATTGCGGAGCAATATTCGGCAAGGCTTACTTTCAACAGTGCAAACAGGCGAGATATCGGCAAATGCCGTTTCGCGTCACGGGACTCTGGCTATTGCACAAAAACGTATTCTCAGCGATAAGATTACGATCCACAGAGATTGGGTATCCATTCCGGAAACAGCTATCTTTTTATTATTTTGATTTTTAAAACAATATTCATTATCGTTGATTAATATTAAAAACACAAGACTGTCGGAAATGTATGACGGCCATTATGATTACCATTGGACGTCTTTAAGTTGTGAAATGTGTGAAAAATGTCGTTACGCCAAGAAAAGAAAATGGTATTCCATATTTGGTCACTCTACCCTACGGACGATGAACGCAAAGCGGACGACGGTGAGGCTCCTGTATATTCAAATGCATAGCTATCCGGGTAAGTATCGGCGAGTTTGGTAGGATAGGACGAAACGAGGCGAAATGCGCGGAACGCCGCGAAAGCGGTAGATCGCGGCGTATCGATCAATCCCTGACAGAGCTGCGAAAACTGAGACACTCGGTCGTTCCGTCTCTTCTTCGCGTCCGTGGCGTCGCGCCACGGATCATTCATCAATGAAAATCTTCAACCAGTGTAACCTTCATCGTATCGAAGCGTTTGACCTAGTTGGAATTTTTGAAAAAATCCATTTTTCGTTTTTGACGGATTCTTATAATATAACCATTCAAAAATATTCTCGGAAAATTTCAAGTCGGTCCGTTGAAAAGGGGGGGAGTTATGAGCGTTTACCGGTAGGTCGGGTGAACCTATACGTATATACCTATCGTAAAACTTTAAAGGCGTTTTTTTCGGAATTACTTTTTCAGAATCGGCGACCAAAATATCTTAAAAACAACTAAGACGATCTGCTTCAAATTTTACTGACATTTGTTGTATATGAAAGGCAGTCGTTAATCGAAGGATTTTTTCTTTCAATCCATACTTCTTTCCATATTAAGGAAAATAGAGTGTTTTTTTGTACGGAAATTTCAACGATCACTTTCGATCGGCGACCATATTTCCACAAAATCATTATATCATTCAATCTTTCGATTAAAGGCTAGATAATACGGTACAAAAGCTAAATTCATTCGGTTTTTTAAATTTCAGATGGTTTGTTCCCGAGCAGGAGTAATCACCGCGAAGGACCTTTTTTGCACCGCGGTCTGTGCAATTTACTCTCCGTATTTCCGTTGTTTATAAATATTCCCCAATAAAAAAATTGTCAAAGATACTTGAAATGATAAACTTTGCTGTGAAAAAAGTTAAAAAATTTCATCCATTTCCCAAAAAAAAGTTCACGAAGACACCCTCTTTTTTCCGGCCGCAAACTAGGTGTAACCCGTTAAACGCCACGTGTCACGTTACGATTCGTCGTAGGTGATCGAAACTTGGAACATCGAGTCGTTCGTGCCGGTTGAGAACTCGGTAGCCAGATGTCCCGGTGATGCTTCTTATTTTTTGTTTTCTCTTACGGGAATTGAGAGAAGAAACGCGACGCACGTGGCCCGCCCGTGCCAGGGCGTAATAACGAGGTTGTGACCGAGAGGTCTCTCTTTTTTCGTCCAATTTTAGTCGAATAAATTTTAGAAAATCACGCAATCTTGACGGTTACTTCCAGGCCTTTGACAACAATCTAATTGTCATGGATAATCTCCCAAGAGTGATGCATCTTTGATCGATTTGTTTTTTTTTCTTCTGGCAATCGCTGCGAGCAATACGCGCAATGTCATACGATGAGGAAGCCTGCCAGTTGCAACGAATTTTTTCTTTTTCATTTGCTCAATTTTTTCTCATCCGAGATTTAAGTATGTGGCCTTAATTCGCAAAGAAGGCAATGATAAAGTTAAATAAACGAGAAATGAAGAAAAACAAATCGCTGCGTTCCAACGATACAAACCCGAACATCGTCAATGTGATTCTGTCTGGTCTATCGCGTATTTTGATAATCGCTCGTTGAGCCTGTACGGGGGGGGGGGGGGGGGGGGGGCCGAGATATCACCTCGCGGATCATTTCATTCGCACATCCGTATCTCATCAACGGCCCGATAGCTCGGAAAATTTAACGATCCGCTCGCGATACGTATTTTACGTTCAAGTTTCAATGGGGATAATCGACGAGCTTTTGCGCTCCATACAAGAAACATTCGTTGCTAATAATGCAGTGATTGTTTTTCTTTTGTCTCACCGGAGCTACCTTTTTGCATCGCTCTTACCACAAGAGGGAGACCGAAGTTTGTTTCGACGGAGGGTAACTCGGCGAGGCGCGCGAATTCTCCGTCGATCGAGCAAGCTTGCCACACAAATTTATCAACCGTGGACGAAGTATGTATTTTTTACTTTTTTTTTTGCAGAATGGCCGCTTTGACGATCGTTGCACTGAGAAAACGATATACTTCTATGTACCAGGATTTGTTAACTATTAACTATTAACTATTAACAAATGGTAAAGTTGGATATGGCGAAATAAATACCTTCTTACAGTGTGAATGAATCATTCATATAGGCCTCTGAACCGTCACAAATAAAGACTTGGTAATAGTTAAGGAATGGGTACTTTAATGGAACATGCCCGTTCTTAACAGCCAATAGATATACAGTCGGTCCAATCCAATGCTTCACATTAATATACTATAAATACTTGAGTCCTACAGCTGAGGCGTTTATTGAACGAGAACAGTGGAAAAGTTGTCCCAGATGTGAAGGATAGATGAGTAAACGATATTTTATATTCGCACAAAACAGAACTCGACTACAGTTACCAAATTAAGATTTGGACAAAGTTATTCATTGAATGTCGGCGGATGAATGTGCAGTTGAATCAATGTAGCACTATAGTGCTAGTGGGCATTACAAGGAACAACTCTCATAGAAAATGTGAGTTGTCAAAGTAGCAAGTCCGTTAATCGGAGGGCAACAAAGATGGCAGCATCGATACGTCGTAGAGCAAGGAACGCGACTCTCATAGAAAATAGGCGGTCGACCGGACGGGCCCACGGTTGACGCTTTTGGCGCACCTTTGCCTAATGCATAATTTAATATTCTATATATACACTTTAGAAAGTATTCTAAAGACTTGGCAGGTCCCACAAAACAAGGAAATCATTGATTTATGCATCGGCGCAGAAAATAAATTCACGTTTTCACGGTTACAAACTGATATCCTCTAAGTACGTGAACATGCGGTCACACAGTCTCCAGTGTACCTCAATCGTATCGACGTCGCGACTGCGCACGAAAGAGCTTGTGCGACAAAGGGCCATGGTAGCGTATAAAGTAAATGGTCTTGCCAAATGTCACGATTCTTATCTCAAGTACAGATTTGTTAACTATTAACAAATCATTATTTGAAACGAGTCGTCGATTTTTTAACAGTTATTTGCTAACTATTAACAGGGCTACATTTGATTTGACTGACGATTTTTTAAATTATTATCAAATATTCATTTTGTAATAAGTGTACGAATGTTATCCTCAAAGAACTACTGGACCAACATCGTAAATACAGATCCATAGTTAATAAATCCATATTTGTGTCAAATAGAGAAGTTGTCGCGTCAACTGTGTGACTCTTGGCTCAAATGCGGCCGAAATAGTTGTTTTGAATGAAGATGAGTTAATTGTTGTGACATGTTCATTTGCACTGAATCCAGGATAGTCGCGGCAAGTATACACGAACGGCCCCAAATCTAAATATATTAATTGTGAACAACTCTCTACTCCTTTGTACTATATTATCAAATCGCAACTTCAACTCGTTATTCGATTGCTATAAACATCTACCGAGTCACGAGAAATAAAAGTGATCGAATAAATCATTCTTTTCAAAGAATCCTATATGGCTGTGAAATTTTGTCACGAGAACACCAATATTTCTTAACGACTAACAAATTTCGTAACAGTTAATGCATATTTGAATAAAAGTGCCTACTAAATGTATTTCTTTACTATAAATAAACTGTTTTGTCAGTGTGGTAAATAAATAGACTGTTAAAACGGATGGAAAAGAAGAAAACGAAAAACGAACATCTCCTATGTTCGGAATTTCGGTAAAGATGAATTTGCACAACGATATAGATAATATTTGGATAATTACTCGCACTCAACCAACGTTCCGTAGACGAGTGCATCTTTGCAATTCTCCGAGCCGTTTTCGCTCTTCAGTTTGGCTCTTTCCTTTTGTTTCTTGAAGCGCACGGCCATCGTCTCGAGCCAATCTTCGATGTCGTCGTTGAAGAGATCGCTCGAGTGTTCGGTGATGCCTTCTCGACCGGTCAGTAGCTCGACGGTTGCCCAGAATCCGGCCGTCATCGCGTCGATTAAAAACGTTTTTTTTTCTTCTTCTTTGCGAAATTCCCGGAGCGCGTATTTAACGAGAGGGAGGGAGGGGTCGGGGGGGGGCGAACACGATGCTCCGTTCGAAACAATGGTTCGACGCGATTTTTGGCGTTTCGACAGAACTTGCTTTTTTCCGAGTCTTCGGAGACCGGTTACGAACGTGTTTATATGCGCGGCTGATACGACGGTGAAAATTGTGCCACTACGAATGGTTGGCGGGTGTGCACGAGTCGAGGGTGGCAAAGTTGAAGCGCGAATAGCCAAAGTTTCGAATACTTTGGCTACGAAGAGCGTGTGTCGAAACCGGAAGAGCTATCGATTCACCCGATTCACAAGGAAAGAGTTTGAGACACGTCTCTCGCTCGCGGCAATTCCGCCACGTTTGTATTCTCGCTTTATATACCCCGCCGCGAGGAAAAAGTCGGCTCTCAAGATGAACTGCGATTTTGTGCGAGAGGAGATACACGTCTCGATCGAGTCTTTCATTTGCTTTATTTATTGTTGAGGCGCCAGCTGTGTGTAAGTGACACGTCGATAGGCGCGAAGCACCGCGTCGCGACGCGGAAGCGAGCCGACGCGTGCCGTGCGCGCGCGATGACATATTACTGTCTATTTCACAGTCGACTCCCACGTATATCCGGCGCGCGTGTATACGAACGAGCTCGGTCTCTTCCTTCATCCGTATACAAAATTAGCTCAATCGTGTCAAAAGTTGTTCGTGATATCGCCGTGCTGAGGTTCTTTGGAAGGATGATCGACACGCGCGCGCGCGAGCTTCGAACGATCGTCGTAACTTTAGCACCTACACCGAATTTCTATAGCGAGTTACCTCGATCCTACTCGTCTCATCCTTCTATTTCACAAAGATCGATAACGCATATTTTTTGCACCATTCCCGCGCAGGTCTATCAGTTTAGTCTTAGGATATTTCGTACTTACGCAAATTTGATGGGCTGGCTTTCCCACCATTGCAGGGGTTTATCGTAAGGATCGACGCTGGACGACAAAACAACGCGATTCTTCGTATTTTTTATTTTTTTCCTCCTTGCTCGATTTTCTTGTTCGTCGAGGTCGAAATGCTTCCGAATCGTCGGCCGACTTTTTCGGGATCGCATGTTGCGAAATGGAAAAAGATAGCAAATAGAGGGGGGACAAGGGAGGAAACGAAGTACCGATCGATGGGCGATTAGGAGTTTGGATTGCGGAGAGGACTGGCAATTTTGGAGATCCGAACTAGCCGTTTTTTACGTTGGTTACATTTTTGTTTGCCGCAAGCTCGACTTTGACACCGGAAGAAAGAAAAGAATATCGGGATCGGTAATTCTTCCGAAAGAAACGAGTACACCGTGGCTGCGAAGCGAAGCCCACGATTACTCTCGCACCGAGACAATAATGCGTGGCGTCAAATATGGTTTTCCATATGATTATCGGCGAATAGGCGAGAAAAGGTCGTGTATATTCAGAGATTGGTGAGTTTGACGGATTCGAGGGCGGAAACGTCGGTATTCTCGAATCGTTGGATATATTTTTTCCAACTTTCCCGATCGTCCGCTCTTTGAGGGCCCCAATCCGCGGTTGGATTTACACCGGCTTCGAATCGTTCTTCGAAAGTCCCCTCGTTCGACGAAACATAATACAGATATCGACTTAATTTTTTCTCCTTTCGCCTCGAATTTGTACCTCTCGTCGTCTTTGGCTTACCTTGCTCGAGCATAAATGATAGATGGCGTAGAGAGGTATGCAGAGCATGCTGACGCCACAGGAGCACCAGCCAACGTTAACGGCCCATTCGGGATACGCGATCCCGTTGTAAGTCAGTCTTGTGTTGAAAACTATCGTCGTGAAGAATATGAACTGCGTGTCGCGGGGGAGCAACGAGCACGAAGATTAATCGTTAAACATTGTACACCGTGTTCGCACGCGTTTGTCACGCGAGTGCAAACTTGGCTTTGCGTATACGAGAGACAGGGACGCGGGGGGGGGGGGGGGAGTGACTTTCGTTTTGACCGTCACACGCACGCGCTTGCCGATACAGACTCAAGAATGACGACGCTTACCGATAGAATAATCGGCGTCAAGTATTTCCAGGCGAACGGCCACCACGGATGTATCTTTTTTCCGAGCATGAATTCAACGTCACGGACAAATTGTTCGCAGCCTGGCAAAAATATCAAGAGGTATGGGATGTATAAAATGATGGTGCGATTGGCGCCGTCAGCCCGCGCACGATCTACATTTACATTACCGTAGGTCCATCCGACGACGATAACCTCGACGAAGCAGATGGAAATTACGGAAATTGAAGCAGCGTACCAGTCGAACATTTGGAGGATGTACATACCGCCCTTGAAAGTGGAGAAAAATAATGAATGTCCGGTCGTGCTACGATCGTGTTATCGAGGTGAGAAAGAGCGCAAGGGTCTCATTGAATTTATCGAAATTACGTTTGTTACGTATACGAGGGAGCCGAGAAAGAGTACGAACATGGAGACGCTCGCTACGAGTTTCTTTCGCTTTCTCAGATTCGGATAAGCGTCCGTCACACTTGATATGATGGCTTCGATTTGAACGAACTGCGATGCACGCGTCCGTCGTCGTGTCCAACGAGAGAATAAAACCAAGTATTTTTTTTTATCTTTTTTTTTTTTAACAAAAAACGATTATAGATTCTCAAGAGGATACTCACGCAACTGTCCATTCCCAAAAAGTAGAGCATAGAGAAGAAGAGTATGGACCACAATTGAGGCCACGGTAACATGGTAATCGCTTCGGGATACGTTTCAAATGCCAGCGAGGGTCCTGCGTGTCAACAAATACAATTATCCGTCCGCGATCCTGTTTCTCCACCGTGTACGTTGCTTATTACGTATACGAACCACCGGTCGCGACCGCGGAAACTGGAAGCCCGGTTTTTTTTGCCATAAATCCGAGAACGGAAAAAACGACGAAACCCGCGAATATACTGGTACCGCAATTCAATAGTGGCACCAAAATCGAGTCCCTGAAAAATTGAACAAGAGACGAGCAAAAGTTGGGAGCGTGCGTGCGTGCGCGCGCGCGCGCGCGCGCGTGTGTGTGTGTGTGTGTGTGTGTGTGAGAGAGAGAGAGAGAGAGAGAGAGAGATCAGACGCGTCGCGGTTGGTAAGAATTTTCGCTATCGGACTAACAGTCTGTTGTCGTTTCTAAATTTGTTGTAACTGGCCATATTGACTATGCCACCCCAGCCAGGTCCCAGCGAGAAGAATATCTGTATAGCCGCGTCCGCCCAAACCTGCATGCGCGACCGAGAAATTCAAAGCAACACGAGATCAGAGACGAATAATTGTACAATTATTATTTTTAAGGAATAGACGCGTACTCGCATATTTGTCAGCTCGGACCACTTTGGACTGATGTAAAAGATAATTCCTTCCATAGCACCAGGTAGCGTGACTCCTCTTACGAAAAGTACAAAGAGAACGACGAAGGGAAAGGTTGCCGTGAAATAAACTACCTGCAAGAGAGGGAGAGAGAGATAGAGAGAGAGAGGGAGAGAGAGAGAGAGAGAGAGAGAGAGAAAGGGAGAGAGCGAGAAGAGGACGAATTTCATTACTATCAGACGATGCGTTTCTTTGGAACGTATTATTTTGCTTGAAAATATTGTCATCGCTCACTTTTCCAACACTCTTGACACCGTTGCTGATGCAGAGAAAAACGACGAGCCACGATATGAGATTGCAGGTGAAGAGCGGCCACACGATTCCACCGATTTCGTCGACACCCGCCGATATTTGCAGTACGTGATTGCTGTGGAGAGAGAGAGGGGGGGGGGGGGGGAAGAACATTTCTCTACGGTTTCGCGTCGCTACACTCAATTCTCGCCCGCAACTCAGCAAGGAAAGAAAGAAGATACCTGAAAAATTCCTCAGCTGGTGTGCGGACTCTTTGAAAGAGAGCAGTTTTATCGGATGCGTTGAGAAAGGCTCCATCGTTGATCTAAAGATTATAACGGTTGGAATTATGTTAAAAGGTTGATGCGTCCAAGACAATGATTCGCAGAGAGTATTGACGCGACGAAGCTCTTGCTACCTTGACGCATCTGTCGGTGTTCCAAGGATTGTCGCAGTCCTCCCAAGGAAGCTTGCTCCGAAACGACATGGAGAGAAACATGAGAGGATACGATATTATTACGTTGTAGTACATGGTGCATATGATATTGACGATGACGATAGCAAAACCAGCGCCTGCAACGACAAAATAAGAGCAGAGATTAGCCGGGGGAGCACAACGAAACAACGAAGACGAGCAGTTGGCCATTACATACTTACCCTTGAACAACGGGCTCATACGGAACATGGTTATGCATCCAGTACCCGCGAATTGTCCCATGCAAGATTCCATGAAGAAGAGCGGAATACCGCAGAGGAGGAGCATCAAGAGATACGGAACCAAGAAGGCACCTGCGGATATAATCTCGCGTGTCAGCGTTCTGACAATTACCGCGCGTAAAAGAATCCAATCCGGGATTGAATAAGTTGCGATAGTCGAAGATGGGAAGGTTTGCGCGCAAGCAATGTCGATCATTGGAATTAAGAAAGAAAATATTTCAAGGGCAACGGCCAATTTATCGGCAGCACACTCGCTCAGGATCACTCAATCAAGGCCCGCTAGAGCCGCAATTATTGTAGCTGTCTTCTCTCTCTCTCTCTCTCTCTCTCTCTGAACAGGAAATTGTTTCGACACGAATATAAAGGAGCCCGCATACGCGCGGCGCGGCTATCATTTTGAGGGAACAACCGGATTGTATCAATCAACGACTCCAGTGATATTTTCTTCTTTCGCACAAAAGATTGAATTTCCACGTGTTTTTTTTTAAGTGAACCGAGCGTGGGGGCTGGTGTCTGTTAACCGGAAATTCCTCAACTATTGCCCTCGAAGCTGGTGTCGCAATCGTATCGTAGACCTGCGGGGGCACGTGCGAGAATAAATCGCGTTTTCCGCGAGTCAAAAGATTTTGCCACACCAAATGAGAATGAAAGCGAAATATATATGTCGATAGACTCGTGCAAAAGTTGTTGCGAGGATCAAATTGGATTCCTAGATTTGTCTGTACTTCTTGAGAGGGGTCCAATGGGTCGTCGCATTGGATCCTCACACTAAAACGGCACGCTCGTATATTTCATTCTAATCGGGATTCCCCATTGGAATCCCATGTTAAATCCTAAAGGACCTTACTACCGCATTATTCAACAGAATCCGATAAAATTTTTGATGGATTCCATCGCACTCGGTACGTGTTGAATTTCCTTAACAAAATATCCTATATAAAGTATAAATATCTTGACGATCGAGTTTAACGACAACACTGAAAATTCACTTTAATTATCGTTTGTAGTTTATTTTACTGCACTTTGACGTCACACACACATACACACACGCACGCACGCACGCACGCACGCACGCACGCACGCACGCACGCACGCACGCACGCACGCACGCACGCACGCACGCACGCACGCACGCACGCACGCACGCACGCACGCACACACACACACACACACACCCACACACACACACAAGCGCGCGCGCGCACGCACACTAAACGTGCAGGTTGGGTTTCAACACGCAGAGTTTTGTCTCTTGACTTTTGACTTGTCTCTGGCTTGTTTGACTTTGACTTGTCTCACATATTTTCGATTCAAAGGTGGCAAGAATTGTCAGATGGCGTTAATCAAGAAACAGGGCAGAATCCAATTCGGTCCCAATAAGGTGTACGGTGTCCCTGAAAAATCTCCATCGAGATGCGAGTGCGCCTTAGTACCGTCCGAAAAAAATGTGCACGGAATCGCGAAAGGATATTTTTTTTGGTAGATTCGAAAAACTGCGGTTGAGAAATTCGCGGTAAAAATGTAGAAACTGGCAAATCTGGCACGGGAACGTTTGAGACAAGTTTCGCGACTACGGGAGACGCGCGCGTCCGCGACCTTTATAAAATTTACATCGCGCGAAATTAGTTGAACCGGGGTGGTTCGATGTAAGAGGTGAACTCGATTGCGGGGGATCGGTACGGTAAAACGTAGTGAAAGTCGAACGAATCGAAAGAACCGCTTACCTCCGCCGCTTCTATAGCACAGATACGGAAATCTCCAGACATTTCCGATACCGATCGCGTAGCCCGCACACGACAAAATAAATTCCGTTTTATTGGCCCACGAGCCCCTTTCGGGAAGCTCCTTTGCTTCTTCGATCATACGTTTCTTCATTTCGTGCCTCGTTGATCGTTCTTTCGAATTTTTCATAAATTCGGCTCTCACAAGAGTATGATAAATGTATTGGGAGGCGTTGAAATACGGCTACAGTTGCCCGTCATCTGTCCCGGATTTATTTATCTTCGCCTTTCGTCGAGTAAGTATAAATTGGGGGTAGAGAAACGCGCGCGGTCGGTCAAACCTTGTAAAACGCCTATAGGAGACTGTAAGAACGTGCGGAACACGTACGTTCGCGGTCCGGAGCCTACCTCCCCGTACAATCGTTCAATCACCATCACCACCGCCGCCGCCACCGCCACCACCACCACCACCGCCACCTACTCAACTCAATGCGTATAAATAGAACGGATGATGAGACCGATTATGCTAATAGGGCCTTTAAGGTGAATATGTACGTATATTTGAGGCCGCAGTGTCGCGAGTGTACGCACGCAATGCGACACGTCGATTAGACGAGAGGAGCCGTGTGGACGAGGAGGATAGTTGACGCAGTAGTCGGTGCTAGTAAAATTTTCGACGACGCTTCTCATATACGGCAATCATACAATAACGACGACTGTTGTTACACACTCGGCCACGGGGGAGGGGGCTGTGGTTGGGCGTTTTATTTTTTGCCTCTCGTCGGGGCAAGCGAAACGTCGATCGGGTCAAAGTCGGGAAATCTTCGGAGACCGAAACCAATCTACCAGGGAAAATAATAATTTATCGTGATTGTTGATTGATGGTGCGATAGGCGCGGTGAGGATTCCGGGTGCTTACGTGTATCGTAAATGTCTTTGGGAGGGGAAGGGGCTCGTTCTGTTTGGTTTCTTTTAGAACGCTCGAGGCTTCTCGGTTGCGCAGACTCTTGGTTGATTTACCTCCGCGAATTGTTTCGTCGCGGAGATAGGTTTGTCGAGGTAGAATACCAGGCGGAACGGAGGTCGCCGCTTTTTCCTTCCACTCGTCCAGTCTCCACGAAAAATCTTGCGACCTGTCCGCCCATGACATATTTTTTAAGGCGCAAGTGAACTCGCAAATGACCGTCCGCTCCTTTACTTCGTAATCGCTCGGGCTCGGCGATCCTTTCTTCTTGTCATCGATAATGGGAAACTGCCGAGTGAAAACGAAGAATGGGCACTTTGAATGACGGCTGTTGACGAAACGATACGAAATATAGAAAGAAAGGAAAAGGGTCCGCCAACCTGTTGGCGGACCAGTCTAACGGTCACCACCGACTTGAAAGTATCACTCAAAAGTTTCAATTCGTCCCGATAGGGTGGTATTTCCAATGCCGGCTCGTTAAAGACCAACGTCTCTTTCCATTCAAATTCTTCCGTCCTGAATGCCGTAACGCGAACGTTCTGCTACGACGAAAGAGATGACAAGCTTGATAACGTAGGAGGATTATATTCAAGGCCGCGCGCTTTCGACGGATGGAAGGAAGATATACGCTCTAGACACGAGGGGACAATCTTACGTTATCGTCTCGAGATTTTTCCTTCGTGGCACGAGGCTTCTCCGGGACAGCCAATTCTACACCGGTTTTTGCAAATTCCTCGCGAACGACCTGCATCTCCTCTCGTAGGATGAGATGAGCGTCCAGTAAGGGCAAATCAACTTCGAAGAAGTATTTGAATTTTTCTCTCTGCGGATATCGACAAGTTTCGCGCTGGATTAAACGTAACATTTGACGACCTGGCTCGAGTCTCCTCTGTCTACCTGTCCTTTCAGCTTGGGTGGCGCTTCCAACTGAAAAATCCTGTATACGTGAATGAATAGAACACCGCTCGATAGTTTGCCAATATCCTCTGTCCATTCTCCGCTCAATTTGTCCGATGGTTTGACAACTACGTTGTCGAGATAAATTAGATTTGGAAAGGTCGCCAGCAAGGCGTTTTTGTAACTCAGGCAAGTCTGCTGGGTGGAAAGAAAAAAGCCAAATCAAAGACACACACGAGTATATCGCGCGCGCGGCTGATGGAGGCTATACCAACGGGACAATCCATTCCAAACGGATACTGCCCCCCCCCCCCCCCGCCCCCGTCCGTCCGTCGGTAAAAAGTTTCTCGTACGCAAATTTAATCGCTTGTCGCGATGCCTCGCGGGGAGCTATCGATAATTTACCCACCGAGCAGGGATTTCCTTCGAGTATGAGAGCGCGGAGCGTTTCCAGTGGCTTTAATGCTGCGAGCACGTCGGTAAGATTGCTCAAGTAGTTGTCTTCCAAGTCCAACACCCTCAGAGAATTGAAGCATTTACCGATAGATTGCAGCTGCGGTTCTGAAACGACGAGCAAGCGATCGAAGAATTTGATCGACGGGTTCGAGAAAAGAGGTCCGCTACTGACAAATTCGAAAACGAACGTTGTTTGTTGTTGTCTTGAAACAAAGGGCGAGTTGGAGGAAAACGATTCACAAACCTGGTAGTGGCCGCCCCTTCAAAAAGTCAATCAAGCTAGCATATTTGAACGACGCACCAGTCAACATAACCTCGCCTGCTGGCGGGAAGCAGCGTCGGCGCGAATTAAAACACGACTTGGATGATTTCGCCGCAAACATGAGGAATACTCAAGGGAGAAGGACTCCTCGATAATTAGAGAATGGCTATTCAACAGGGAGAGCAGAGAGAGAAGAATTTCTGACCAACTCAGCACCAACGAGGAAGACCGGAAATAACACGGAAAACGCAGTCGACATCCAGGTTGGTACCATGGACGGCAATAACAATAAAACCATAACGAAACAAGGTACGGAAAATGAATTCCGAACCACAATGGCAATGCCGACAACACCAAATCAATATCAGCAAACAAGGCAACATTGAATATTAACTCGGACTTCCCAGTAGGAAAAACGTTCCTGGACAACAGCAACAATGACAAAATTAAAGGAGCAGAAAAATTTCAAAAATGCCCAATGATTTATCAAAGGCCGTTACATCGTGCAAAATGGTAGTTTCGGGAAAAAGAAATAATCATTTTCAATCACTCGCTGTCATAAGAAATAGTGCGAGCCAAAAATTTTCAATTTTTTTGTTTCAAAATCGTACATGGGCTCAAACAAAAAATGACTTGCTGAATTAATGCTGGGATCTGATTCTCTAGTTTTAATTTGGTATTTTTTTGCTCTCCGTACGACCATTTGTCCCGGAGATATCGCCGATTGAATGAAAAGTCAGCTTTTTTCCTTGTTCATCGATATTTCATCAACTAATTATCGTACAGCGAACGGAGGATGGCTTTCGGAAACTTGAATGAATCCTCTATCAGTTTGTTTTCGTATTTTAGACAACATTTTTTTCTAAGCTCATTATCGATTGGAAAAAGTACAAAAAAAAAACTTTGCCGTTTTGGAAGATCCACGACAACTTTGCAAATAAAGCGAAAATGACCAAGCTTTCCAAGTTTTTTAAAACCTAAATACATGCCCGGAGACCCTGTAATTTATTCAATCGGTCGGTTAAACCGTTTTTTTTTTCCCGAATCGTCAAAGTTTTATTTAAAATTGAAAGAGCAATTTCATTGCTCCAATAAACGTCGATTAATGATTAAGATGGAAAAAAAAATCGTTACTTTTCTCAAAATTTTGAAAGGAGACAAACTTTTATTTTTCTTACAATGTCTCATGAACTATTCGTCAAATGTAAAAAAAACTTCAAAATTAAAAAAGGAAATGAAACGAATCAATCTGTTCAGTGTTGGTGGGATTTTTTTGTTTGCATGGGATCACTTATGGAGTTAAAATTAATTGCACTAAAATTAAATTAAGTCGATAGATACCCTCAAGCGAATCTTTATACACCTTTTAACACGTATTGCTATACACATTAAAAAAATCGGCTACGTATACCCTTAGTCACTGCGATTACAAAAATGTCAAAAAGACAAAAAATGAAATTCGGTTGATCATTTTTTAGGTATTCGCTGGGACAAAGTCGAAAAAGTATTAGTTTGTTTGGGGACAAGGTCGATAAGAGTAGATACTTTAATGAAAGTATCAATATTCAATCAAATCAAATTTATCAATAGATACATTTCTTAAAATAATAAGAGCCTGCACTTCATCTATTGTGAATGACGCCACACTTCTTACTAAAGTAACTGTAACTGTAATTTTCGGACTTGTGAATAAAAATGTAGCCAACATATTTTTCAATATATATATATATTATACTTTCGAGAATTATAAAAAACAAAAAGAACGATTTTTAAAAATTTTCCTTGGCGAAAGTGGGAAAGCAAGTTCTTGCACAGTGACTTCCCCTTTTAACTGACATTTCGTATGGAAAGCTGTCAACTTTTCGCGGTAAAATTGCGCGCGAGTTTTAAGTTAAAAACTTGAACATACAGACATTTTGCTATTTCTGGCAGTTCTAAAATCGTAACGTAACGCAAACCTAGATCCGCCCCCTCTATCCCCACGTACGTAGACCGCAACGCCTGACCGAAGCCCCAAACCCCCCAACTTGCGTTACTTAATTTGTGTACGCCCCCGAAGGAACTTATAAAGGATTTACTCAAGTTCCCGAAACCCACCTTCCGTTCGCTGTATGATCATAAGTTCATGAGATATCGACGATCGAAGAAAAAAAAGCTGACTTTTCGTTCAATCGGCGATATCTCAGCGACAAATGGTCGTACAGAGAGCAAACAAATACCAACTTGAAGCTAAAGAATGAGGCGAAAAGAGCCCAGCATCGATTCAGCAAGACATTTTTTCATGCCTATGAAAGATGTAAATGAATAAGTTGAAAATGTTTGCCTTCGCGCTATTTCTTACATCAGCGCCGAGCGTGATGCTCAAAAAAAATCTTTGTCCGCGAGATTCTTAAACTAGAGATTCCAAGGACAAAAATGCTTTTTTCCCCCCGATACGATCATTTTTCACGGAGTTACGGCCTTTCAAATGTCACTGAAACATTTTTGAAACTCTTCTGCTCCCTTATTTTTCTGTCGCTACTAGCCAAGAAGGAGAGATTGACGTTACGGAAGAAACGCGATTAAAAATTTTAAAAAGACCGTAGATCGTATATTTAATTTTTTTTTGCTTCGCTTCCTCTTTTTCTGCGAAAAATGTTGATAATATTGGCAATTGGCTGGTACTGACTCCAAAAATGAGTCATTTGGTATTGTAAAAAAACAAATAAAAATAATTTCATACAATTTCATTATTAGCACGAATCAGGACAATACACAAAGCTTTCTTCAGCTCTCATCACCCCATCTGGCTAATTGGTCATATATACCAGAAGAGCGAGACCCGACTCGCACTTGGCCGAATTTTGTATATTTGCGGAACCCGATTTTTAAGGGGTGAAACGCACCCTCGAAAATGGGGTTGTTTTGTCGTTTTTTTCGGCATTCGACATAGAGGATGGAAAAATAGTAAATACGTGGTTTTTTGTTCTTCCGATGTCTCACAATTGAGGGGTTGAAAGTGCCCTTCGATTTTTTAGCCAGGAGCATCGTATAATCAGCTGGACTTTTGCGATTTCGGGTCTAGCTGACGTCAATATAAGCTCGTTCTACGACGCGATTGCATGTTTGTGTAAATTATGCTCGCTCCAGCCTCGTCCGCCTTGCTCTGACAAAAAAAAACACTCTAGGTTTTTACTTTCCGGCGTTGAGAAAAATTTGTAGACATTGGAGTGGGTCACAATGAAAGTACAATGAGTCAAAACATTCAACACGAATTTCCACGTGGCGCTTTTAAGGGGTCAAATGCAGCCTTCACTTGTTCCTTATTTTATAACTTGTGAACGAGCCGAGATAAAAATAAAGCTCAACGGGAAAAAAATATTGTATTTTCCGACTACTAGACGTTCATGCTGATAACGATGAATATAACAACAAATGGCTGATTGTTTATTGCCATAATTCATGAATAACTTCTGAAAACCGCTCTCGAATTTCCCGCTAATATGAGCCCATAAATAGGTAAGGCTTCCGCAACCACGAACTAACTTTGTGCTTCGGGAAGCAACTGGACCACAATTGCATATATATGAACAAAGTCTCCGCCGACACGTACTGTCTTTGAAGATGATAAAATCATCGGAAAAATGGTGTAGTACTTACTTATTTGATAAACGTTTCGGGAGTATTTTTTTCCACAGATTACACTTATTACGAAAATGAAAGTCATGATCAAAGTGTTTCGAACAAAGATATACTTTGCGCCACGCATAATACCTGCGTAACCGGATATATTGCATATCAGTTCATTTAGCGAAAAGCAAAATTCTACCGGATTTTCGAATTTTGGTGGATTTTTTCTCTACGTAACCGCTTTCGTATCGCGCACTTATAAAAGTTCGTAAATCGTGGAGAAGAAAGTCGGTTGTGTGTAAGAGATTGCAACTTAACCCTTCGACTGCATACTAGGTCGTTTTGACCCAATTTTTTTTTTCAACTGCCTCTATCGCAAACCGTGGTAATCTATTCGGCCTCGAGTGTGGCGCTCGAATGTTCCCCGACTCCTACTCTATACGTGGACACTCGGCCCCGATCTTACATCCTGCCCGTGTACTGAGGACGGCTGTCGAAGAAAGATCCGGGGTCGAATCGACCCCGGTACATGTAGTGATAAAGCAGCAAATTAAAAAAAAAAAAATGTTTTCAGTTTGAAATTTGGTGTTTTATCACTACGTGTAAGTGAGTGAAAATGCTCATGGATGTTTTTTATTTTGCGCTACTGTAGTAAATTATGCATTCAGAATCCCGGTCACAAAACTAAAAGCAAGTGTCCGTTATGCAACGAGCACCGAATGTACTTGTGCGTCGATTGCGGTAAATGTGAATGATGGTGATAAGTCATTGAAGTAAAAAAATGCGGAAAATATATATGTTCAACAATTAATCTGCCGAACGAGCTGATTTTTTGCATCGTTCACAAAAATTAACAAATTTTCCTCTTTAAAAACGTCAACGGACGTTTGTTTTTAATTTTGAACAAAAAAATAATTATTTTCTCTTTGCTGCAAGTACGTATTTTTCAGCGCATCTCTCACTTTGAACGAAACTTCGGGCACCTAATTTTTGTTTTCCTTAAAAGATAAAATTTTGGGCCATAAAATGAGGATCATTGACTAAAAAAGGGTCTCTACAAAAGAAAAAAAAAAAAGAAAACTGCATTTTTACCGAAATACAACGATCTGAAACGTCCGGTGTCCGATTGACCCTATATGCAGTCGGAGGTTCGCAATGTGCGGAAGTGTGCAGTCGAAAGGTTGACAATATTGTCCCTCAAGTGCAGGGTGACGTCGTAATTGTATAATATTACTATATCAGAAAAGTGTTTGACCAAGTTTTTCCATATACGAAAGCCATAAACATCAAGGGGCTTACTGTGCTCGTTGTAGCGGCAAGAATTGTTAATGATAATATTTGTCTACAGAACTAATGAAATTGGTGCGATACGTTGACCTGCTGGAATAGTTAGCAATTTGATATATTTTCCTTGCATATCTACTTTCAATATGCCGTTGGGTATTGACCGCTCCAAGAATCCAGAAGTATTATCGATTGTGGACCCATATTTGGAATACATACTTCTCAAAACCTATATACGCTTAAAATAATTGTTCGTCAATTTTTCAGAATTCGAAGTCAATAGAAATATATTTTTGGCTCTGAACATAGTTTGTTTTACTCGACGTCCACTTCGCCAATTACTTCGTAATTGGTTACTTCGCCAATGTGCGGCTTGTACGGATCTCTCTAAATTGAATGCACTATGGTCAGAATTGAACGCGTTTTCAGCGCCAAGCTTTTCCAAGTTGACTTTTACCGTTGCTATTGATGCCGTAGCTTTGTTTTAAAGCGTATCAGCGTTTTATAATCGTTGTTTTGTTACATATTTGGTAATCTTCCTTGACACAATTTGACGCTGGTTTTTGAATGTTTTTACCCAATAAGTGGATGTTTTCAAATCTGCGGCTGGCATTTGTACAATTTCTCATGCGGGTAATGCCCATCGCCGAAGATCTTGGACAGGCAGTTGTTTATGCATGGCGTCGGCAAAATTGTTCAACGTACAGTGAACTAAATATAATTCTTCTTCGGAGGTGTCACCCTCATACGTATCAATGGCGTAACTGCCGGACTGATTTCACATTCCTGAATTTCGTTTTAACCAATGATAGATTTCTATTTTTCGTCTGTCCTGAACCTCCGGTAGTGTACAGCTCGCAAAAAATTGAGAAACACCCCTATTTTTGAGAGTGCGTTTCATTCCTCAAAAATCGGGTTCCGGAAATATGAAAAAATACGTTTCACCCGTTCTACGAACGTGCCTAATTTCAACGAAATTGGACGGGGACAGCTCGCAACCTTTCCTCGTCAGCTTTGAGATTCGGCATTCGAGCGCTTCGATATAGTCTCATCGGAGAGGTGCTTGGGTGGCAAATCCGATGAAACTCCAAACCACATTTTTGGCCAATGTGACCTTGACGCGAAACGTAAAGGGCGAGCTCAGTCCGCGTCGAACTCTTCCTGCACAGTATGGAGCCTTACGCTCTATACAAAGCATGCTACATTTTTTTAATAGCCATCTATGTCTTTGTGCAGAGGCGCTAATAATAATAAAAACCCCTAAAAATAATAATAAAAATATCATATCATATCATATAAAAATTCAAATATCCAACTGAAATACCATTTCAGTTGGAAAATTTGAACGTAGATTATAAGGATAACCTATCGCACTGCCTCTATTTTGTTCAGCACCTAACGGGCTGTAAAAAGCAACAATCGATTCCACACATCTTCGGGAAAATAATCTTGGCCGTTAATGTACGTACGAGTTCGAATAATGCACGGCTGTTGTTCCTTTTTCCGCTACCACCGCGCAAACCATTGGACTTTGATGCATTTCGTCGAGAATTTCGGGGTGGACGAGTCGGCTAATAATGCCACTAACCTTCTACGTTATTACTGATAAAATTGGCTACAAGCCTGAGGAAGGGAACCCTAACCTTGAAATTGACACTTGACGTAGTTTGCAACGTAGATATCCGGCTATTCTCTCTCGGGATAACTCTGCAATTGCTCTAATGCATTATGCCCGGTGCTGGGCGAATACGGGCGAAATACGGAGGGGGGCACGTTTATCGTGTACACCGACCCGAATCTTA
The DNA here is from genome assembly GCA_951751655.1 of Ophion costatus. NCBI lineage: Eukaryota > Metazoa > Arthropoda > Insecta > Hymenoptera > Ichneumonidae > Ophion > Ophion costatus. The sequence continues at coordinate 42,368,298 of OX632362.1, read as the reverse complement.
TTCACGCGCAATTCCATCGTTCCGAAGCGGTGGCGGCGGATTATTCGAGTCGTCATTACGAAAGAAAATCCCTTGAAAAATTTGCATATTTTTCGGAATTTCCTCGCCACGGAAACGCAGCCCCGTTGTGTATCTTAGCTACGAGGTTACTCACTTGAAGGCAAGTATCGTAGATGGGGATGTTTAACGGCGTTCACACGCGTTTCTCACTTTTCCTAATGAACGTTTCTCCTTGTCTTATTGACCTCTCTTGCCCACGCATGGGAATGTGTTATACTTAATGTGTATCATTATCAGCTCTCGTGATTGTCGCATATTTGAGAAAGGCTTGCCGTGATCCATGAACAATGAAGCTACATCCCATGCTAGTGGATCCAGAGCGAGACGCAAGCGCGAATCGTATCAAAGTTACTTTAGCCGCAAAACTAATCGTACCAAGCTAAAGCCAAACGGTGTAAATAACACATACGACTCGGGTCAATTCGTCCCTCGCTCATGCGCAAAAGTCAATTCCATCCGGATCGTCGCTTTGTGTCGATGTTTTTCCGCGCGGAAAAATGGCCGTTTTTTTTGTTTGTAACCTGTTACGAATCGAGTATATAGAGAGCGCGTCGCCGTGAGCAAGGAAGAGCGGAGCGCGGTTCGTGCGTTTCGACACGAGTAGCTGTTGAGCGCAGGGTGCTCCTAAATAATTAATACGTACAGGGGATTGAGGCGAGAAAGAGAGCAAAAGAGAGGGGGGGGGGGGGGGGGGGGGGAGAGCGAGAGGGAGGGAGGGAGGTAGAGAGAAATGACGAGACGCGGGCAAAAAGGTCCGCGACGCAAACACGAAAAAGGCGATACGTGTTCTCGTGCGTCGCGGGTCTCAATCGATTCGGAGACGGTGGCGGTGGCGATGGACGAGGTCGCGCTACGCGACGTTAGCCAAGTCGGCTCGCGGTTACGATCTCCGCTAGCCGCTTGCGCTGCGGTTTACGGATCTCTTGACCCGTTCGAACGAAGTAGGCCTACCGTTGCGAATGCCGTTTCGTGACAAACCGAGAAATATGAGACTCTTGGGAGCACGATTGGCCAGCTTCTCCACCGAGGATATTCGATTGCCGGAAAGCTCGAGAACTCGCAAATCAGGGGGCAGATCTTGGCCGTCTATCTCCTTAATTTCGTTGCCACCGAGGCTCAAGTGATGTAGCAACTTGAAGCGTTTCAAGCTCTTGCCGATTTTCGTGATCTTGTTTCGCCCGAAAAAAACAAAACAGACGTTAATCCTTAAAATTTTTACGTCGATCTACGTACGTACCGCGAATTATTCATCGAATATTTGCGATTACAAGTGGGGATAGGTGGTAGGTACCCCGGAAGCGATCAGTCTCAACGCTGTCGCGATCGCCTCGACCCATCCACAGTTTATCCGTTCGTTCTTCAAGACCGCTTTGGCCAAAGAGGATATCGGATTCCCGATGAAATCGTTGTTAGCGGCAAATTTCTTCCACTGTTTAACGGTGAACGATTTCCAATCGTACTCCAAGATCTCGATCATCGCTTCGCGCACTTCCCTTTGGATCGTTCATCAACGATGTCGAATGAAAATAAATTGTGACTGACGGAAGAAAAAAAGGGCAAACAAACAAGAAAGAAAGAAAGAAAGAAAGAAAGAAAAAAGAGTCGTGTACGACGGTGGGCGATGATATCCTTGTGGGGTTCGAGTTTGCATCGTTGCAACGCATCCCACAATTTACCGAATATTTTCATTTTCTGATTTTTATTATTATCCAAAAGATGTTTCGCAAATTCAGATTTTACAAATCCAAATGTCATTACCAAACGAATGATGCGATGATACTCGAAGCTTGGGTCCGCTCAACGAAAATTGGACCATTTGAAGGAAAAGCAATTTTCCATTGTGTGCCACAAGCCAGTCAAACTTTATCCTCGTATATTATTCTTACCGATTCGCCGGTATTTTGACATCGTCGAGAAATTGTCCTACAACGCTCTTGTCGACTCTTTTCTTCAATACCTCGTCGAGGCTCTGTTCTCGTGGTCCCTTGTCATCGGTATCGTCACGCTGAGCCTCGTCCTGCCACGATTTGTTCCACGATACTCGCTCGTACACCTTTTTTCGTACTTTGTTCTCCCACTGGGGATCCTGCGTTCTTCTCTCCCTGATCAGACTCTGATCGGCGTATTCGTAGCTCACGACGACGCTGGAATCCTCGAGCATTTTTAATATCGTCAACGAGCAACCGCCCTTTGGATAGCTTCGACGACGGGCGAAAGATGGTTGGTGGCGTGTTCGTCGACCAATCGACCTTCTTTTCTTTCATTTGATTCGTGTGTGGGTGTGTGTTGAAAATAAATGAAAAAAACAAAAAAAAAATATCTCGCACGACTCGTTTCCACGGCCGCGATAATTTTTTTCGGGCAAGCCTTTCCGTTCCACGGCGCCGCGGCGAGGATGAGAGAGAAAGAGAACGAGAGTGAGCGATTTTTCCGGGGGTCCGCGATGTTCTCTCGTGCCTCATCGTCCGCGGGCTTTCGTTCCGTCTCTCCGCGCTTCCCCCCCCCCCCCCCCCCCCCATCCGTCACACACCGTCATCGTCATCCCGGGATAGCAGGGAAAAAGCAATTATCCAAAGGCCGATCTAATTAATTGCCGTTTTTAGCGTGAAATGCAAAATTCGTCGGTCCTATATAATTCGGATGAGTCTCGGGATGTATCGTGTGTATAGGTTGGCCGGTGGGAGTCCCTCGTTGTTTCCACTCTCGTCTGTCATACCTCGATCGAACCAGCCTCTCGTCGATTGAAATTTAAAAAGTCAATTGAAAATTAAAAGTCCGTATAGACCCGAGTGGTTTTACACAGGAGAGACCAATGGGGCTTCGCGGATCGGTGCGAGTTTGTTCGAATTTCACCTCAGCTGGAATTGATTGCGCCGTTGCGCTATTTCATACGTATGTAATAGATTCTGACGGGAATAAATGTTAGCCTTGTGGTTTTTATAACGCGTTCTTATTGCAAAAGGCGTGCAATTGAAGCGATATCGAGTCAATTTTCCGCTACAATAATACGGGACGTTTATTCGAGGGTAGTTTTGATTTGGTTGACCGCGGTGGGACTTTCCGTCCCGCGCGCACCTATTCAATAGCGACTATTCGCGCAACGGCTACTATTGTTGGAAACCCACGCGTTGTTTCACGTCTCGACGACGTATTGCCCGAATACACTGCGTTATATTATCCTCGGAGATGTATTCCCTTGTATAACCCCTTCCCTTGTATAACGGAGCAGGGAAGGTAGAGTAAGGGCAGTGGCTAGCAACGAACCACCATCCCCAACGGGCTGCGGCAGTAGTCTCCGATAACACGATAGTAATTACTGGCTGGAAATAATTAGTGGAGCATAATTAAAGCCGAGCGAAAGATGAACGATATCGTCTGTCGCTCGTTAGTCGACAGTTTTGCTCTATGTATATTTGGCTCTTTCTACCTTTCTCCCTCCCTCTCTCTCTCTCCCTCTCGATCCGCGGGGATGCTTTTCCTCGCTCGTTCCTCCAGCGCGCCTACATTTTCTCTTGGTATAATATTCTTGACAATTAGATCCAGCTCTACGATACAAATAACGTAACAAATTTGTAAAAGATGCGCAGAGTCATTCGCGTCATCCGTGTAAAACTTGAAGAAATTTATCACGAGATTTATTATTCAATAAACTCGTTGAAATAGGTTTTTTCCGATTTTCGAAGACGCGTGTGTCGCGTTGCCGCCCCACACTCTGTACTCTTTCCGAAGTCGGAGCAAATACAAAAACGTTCGTCCTTTGGTTTAAGAATACGAATGCGTATCTCGGTTAAACGATCTTTCGTCAGATTCGAGGTGTCCAGAAGCTTCGTGTCTTCCATCCCAAGGACGGAACGAGTGTCGGAAGGGTACCGTTTCAGCTTCGCGAAAAACCTATCATTTTTCTTTTTCCTGTAATCCCTTGCTTTTGCGCGCTCTCCGCTTATGTCCAAATCTACGGTGAGATCGTGTATGTTCCTTGCAGAGGACGAGCCGAGGATCCCCGCGCGATTCGCGCGGCTCCAACCTTTGCGCTATATACTTTCAACGAAATCTTTCGTGTACTTTGCGAACAAACCGATCAACTCGATTCGCCGCCAAAAGCTTCATCGTATTCTCCACCTATTCTCTCGTGAGAATAGGTGGAATAAAAAAACGGCTAGTCTGAAAAAAAACCAAGAACGGGAAAACGGTCGATTTGGACACAGGAAGGGTCCGCGCGTTCGGGGTGCGCATTCAACGGAGCTACTCTCTCTCCCTCTCTCTCTCTCTCTCTCTCTCTCTCTCTCCTTCGGGTGCATAAAAAGACAAAAAAGTATGGTGGGTGATAAAATCTGCGGTGAAGCCAATCCCCGAAGGTATAACGGGCTGGAGGATAGCGGTCTACCGTTGAAGAGACGCGGTACGGGCTGACGGCGACTCTCATAGGTGCTCCTGGGGAAGGGAGCGAGAGAGAGAGAGAGGCGAGGGGTTCAAACGTATTTTTCCGCGTAACGCGGGGAACCCGATTCGATCGGAGACAATCCATCGACGAGGAGGCGAACACGAGACAGGCGTGGTTCGCGTGCTCGTTCCCGGAAAATCGCGGCAGCTTCTCGTATGCGAAAAACGGGACAAAAAAACTCCTCGAGGGAGGAAAAAGAGACGTATCCGTGCGGATTTGTAGGATATAGGAGAGGGAGAGAGAGGCAGCGGTAACGGCGGCGGCGGCGAGCCGGATAGACCACGAGTTCATTCGATAAATCGAAAAGAACGAAACGAAAAAAAGGCGGGGGTGATCTAGCTAGCTATCACCCGGGCTAGCGTTTCTCTTTTATTCCCTGCCCCCCCCGCCCCCCCCCCCTCATAGTCATTTTTATCTGCATCTGGCGGTACAACGCTACGTACCGCGTTAGGACTACCATCACATCGCCAGTAGCAGCGAACGATCGATTGGCTTTCCGCGATCCGGTAAAGCTCAAAACTGGTCTTTGATATTTTTTGTCGATCCATGTTTTGTGTAAGTTTCCTACGTGCGGAGATGCGTCGTTGCGAAAGGTGGAATTATCCGGTGGAAACCGATCACCCTCGGATTGCCTCGATTCGACAACTCGCTGACGTCGCGCTTGGCTGTTATTTGACGATGATAGCCCGCTGAAAATGTCCGCCAAGGCGAGACTCTTTGAGAAATCTGATGGCGATCGCGGTTATAGTCCTGGCAAATGGCAATCGGGCTCCCGTTGAATTGCCCCCGCTGAGACCTGACTAAAAGAGGGTGGAATATATTCGATCTTCTTCTTCGTGGAAGAAGAATTCCGAGTCTTTTATTACTCGGGATTGCGAGGATCGTCCCACCACGAAAGCTTTTTGCTCCTAGACGAGGAGCGGTTTTTATTTCGATTCGCTAGATCCCTCGCACGCTCCGGCACCCTCGAATAAACTTTCTCTCGATTATTGCCTCGTTGAGACTCGACAAAAAAAATTTGCAGCCATCGCTAATAATAAATCATCGATCTTTTCGGTTGTATAGGCGATCGACAGTGTCCTTCGCGGCCGCGGTGTTTTTGCAGGCTCGGTAACTGCAGAGTTGGTACCCTAGGCTGGACGAAAGAGCTTGGATTCCGCTAATTTATTACCACTTGTAGGTACACTCGCCACTAAATAACCTCCCTCGTCAAGCTCGCTTTCCGTTTCAACGTTGCCTCGATTGTTGGCGATTGTCCTCTTCTATTCTCGCACAGCCGCCTCTCTCGTTCTTACTCTCTATGCAATTCCATCTATTCCAGAATTCGTTCTCCAATCTCGTGTGTTAGCCTACGGAAGCGTGTACACGCATTCGGTTGCCTCTTCGAGCTTTCATCCCTCACTACTCTGTCTCCCTCTAATGTTATTCGGATTAAATCGTGTACTTGGGTGCTGTTCGCTCGCTGCTGATGGCGTCCTCGCCCTCTCTCTCTCTCTCTCTCTCTCTCTCTCTCTCTCTCTCTCTCTCTCTCTCTCTCTCTCCCTTTCTGTTTCGCTTCTCTACCTCCCCTCTGCTCGCAATCGAATACCGCGCTATATCTCCGCCTCTCGTACGAAAATGAGATACCCGTCTCTCAAAATCTTTTTTTACGGGCGTGCTTGAGAAAACAAACAAGAAGCAAAATAGTAAGCACCGAGCTCGGAACAGAAATGACGAGTAGAAGTTGCGTGAAAAATGTCGCGTAAGAGTGGCAAACGTTCGTAACGGTTGAAATGAAATCAAAACATTTTTGCGTTCACAATTTGGCTCGATTTGTTTGTGACGCTCCTCGAAGGACGAAGGAAAAGGCGCGTTTCCATTGTACGAAAAATGCTGATGTATATACACAACAAAGGGTGAAAAAAGATAAGAATCGGGAATGCTCCAGCGTGAAAATCAATTGGAGTTATTGCGCCTAGTTGTAATCCTCAGTCTCGTCCATTACCCCCGTTGTCTCTCTTTCTCTTTGACGGTGTCTGTGTTACCAGCGCGTTTCCGCGGCTAAGCCCGCTTTACGTTGCCTTTGTTAATAAAATCACACCAGGGCGGAGAGCCCTCACAGTCCTCTCTCTCTCTCTCTCTGTCTCTCTGTCTCTCTCTCTCTCTCTCTCTCTCTCTCTCTCTCTCTCTCTCTCTCTCTCTCTCTCTCCCCCTCTCGCGAGCACGCGCGTGCATTTCGAAACGCAAGAGGAATTGGTTGGGATGAGGCGTTTGCAACGAGATAAAGCTCGAAAAAACGGTGCGATTTGGAAATGCATAGGACGAGCCCGGGGAATGGAAATAACGGGAATATGTGTTCGCCAAGTCGTATCATCGTCCGCACGAACGGGTTAATTTAGCGAGCTCGTATATCAATCGGCATCGAATCCCCAGGTGCTGCTCTACAATGGCCCGTGGCATTCTATAATCCCCGAGTTATAGTTATTCGAGCCATGCAAAGACGAGCGAGCGACCACACCAATACTTCGCGGAGATGCAACATTTTTCGATATTACTTTTTTTTGTGTGTGCCTCGGTCACTTCGACGTACCTATTTGAACCAGCTGCGAATAGGATTGAAAATCTTCAATTATATTCGTCACGTATCATTGAAAAAAAACTGGCATTGCTTGGGTTCGCAGTCGTGGACGATAGATATCAACGCACCATGATATTCGTAACCAGTGGGGAAATTTCTCATTGGCCAGATGTCCGAATCGATAAAAAGATTGAGCCGCTTTTTGAAAATCATCGAAATTGCCACATTTCAACAGGGAGTTCGTTTGGGTTTATTTGGGTTTGTTTGGGTACCCAAACAAACAAACCCCGTAATCGGAAAAAATTAGAAGGCCAGTTTTTTGACGGCTGATTCTGTAGGTGCCGCGGGTGCTAACTCCAAGTTTGCCTAAAAATCGGGGTGCAGGGTTTTTTAAGGGCATGAAGGGGTATAGGGGTGGATCGATGCCAAACTATAACCCCTACGAGGTCGGCGTGGTGAGACAATATGTTCAAAAAAATCCTTCTGTTTTGTCCACAGCGCCGAAGTCCTAGAAGTTCATTTTAGCGGTGAAAAAGTGGAGTGAAATTTAGAAATAATCGGTTCTAATTCAATAACTGTTTAGGAAAAATTCGTACACTTTTTGTTCAAATGAGATTCTTGTAACCCTTAAAAATACGCGTCGATCGAGTATTTAATTATCACCCTCCGGTAATACCTTCACCCTCAAAAAAATTGTTGAATACCTAAAAAAAATTGTATATTGCATAATTAAAAAACAATCGATTTTTCGCGAATAGTTTGAATGTACGAAATGGAGAGAATAATTTTCTGTATATTTTTGTTTCCATGGACCGCCCTTGAATTTTTATTTTCCAATCCCTCGCGGGGGTTAAAAATAAACAATGAAATTCTGGGAAAACTATTGACCGCACGAATTTGCCGCCGTGGAACAATTTGTAGCTTGAACCCGCGGCTACATTTTTGTCCACGGCGCCAAATTATCTATCTCTTTATTTTCGGTCAATAATTTTCCCAGAATTTCATTTTGAATTTTCAACCTCCGAGAGGGATTGGAAAAAGCGAAATTCAAAGGTGATCTGCGGAAACGATAATATAGAGATAATTATTCTCTACATTTCGTACCTTTAAACCTTCCCCGAAAAAACCATTGTGTTTGAGTTATTCAACAAACATTTTTTTTTTTTTCATACTTGAACAATTTTTTTCGGGGTGAAGATATTATCGAAGAGGGATGATGAAACACTCGATCGACGCGTCTTTTCAAGGGTTACAACGTTCCCATTTGAAGAAAAATTGAATAATATAAATTTTTCCTAAAAAGTTATCGAATTAAAACTGATTTTTCACAATTTCTCCCCACTTTTTCACCCTAATAAGGAACTTCTACGACTTCGGCGCTGTAAACAAAAATGCAGACCGGATTTTTCTGGACATTTTGTCTCCCGGTGCCGACCTCGTGGGGGTTGTAGTTTGGCATTAACCGATCTCCATCCACTTTCATCCCCAAAAAAAAATACCCTACATGCCTATTTTTAGGCAAACTTGGATTTGGCACCCGTGGTACCTACAAAATCATTTGTCAGAAACATAGCCTTCTAATTTTTTCCGATAACAATATACAGCACGACTCTACTGAGGGTGAATTTGGCCCGTTAAAACTATTTTTCCGCGGATAAAAATAGAAATACGGGTCTCTTGGATTTCTATGAAAAATTACAGATTAAATATTGAACGAATTTTTCGAGGTTATTGACCACACGGCGGGTAAAAAGTTGGCTCGCTGATGAGCTGCTGTTGAAAATGAATAAGTACGTACCGATTGTCGTCGGGTTACCAGGTTCGACCGCTTTGTAGTAATGTGCGTAGGCGGACGCGTCAATAATGCAAGATTATCCCCCCGCCCCTCCCCCAGCAACGAGATACGTGGATGAGTTGTCAGGCTACTCCGATATGCGACTGTGTAAAATCCTCTCTAGTATCAATTCGACGCCTCCGAGTGTGGCACAAATTTACATATACCTGTCTTTCTAATTTCGATGCGCCAATCTGCATCTTGTTATACGACGCGGCTCATTTCGTTATTTGCGCGATCTTTCGGGTTAATCGCGGCTGTTTCGATGAAGCGTTTCCCATGAATCAAGACGAAAAGCTAGGGAGTTTTTACTTGTTCGTTCGGCAAAAAGATTGAACGATAGAAACGTGTGTTCTTATCCAAAATGGGATTTCATACTGAGGAGTGTGTGTTATCTACTTGGACACAATTGAAGGTACTTTATCTTAGAATTCGGTTGGGACATGATCGAAAGTAGTGGAGAGGGAGCAGCTTTTTCGAGCGTGAGAAGCTTCGGTGCGAGGATTACCAAAGTGGATATCGCCGTTATACGTATATAGACTCGGTAGAAGCTCGATATGCTTGGTGATTCTTGGTCACAAAGAAGGCGAGGAGGCTTGTCGTCGATCGTCGCTTTCTTCGAGCGATCCCTCCTCTCGTGGCCGGTAATCTCTCTCCGCTCGTGCTTTCGAGTCTACGAATCAAAGCCTTTTCTCTCTCTCTCTCTCTCTCTCTCTCGCTCTGACTCTATCCGCGCTGTGGCGAGACCAAGGATCAAGGAGATAAAAAAGAACTGGGCTCACGGCAGGGATGGTGGAACGAAAACGGTTGTTCGGGACTTTCGGGACCGAGCGTAGACCGTGGATCTTCCACACAGCCGTCACACGCAACGTATAGCATCGAGGATTACAGGGGCATTAGGCTCGCGACGATGGGAACGTTAACCACCAACGACTGTACAAATCAGAGATTCTCTCTCCACCTCTCTATCGTTTTTCATGGCCTAGATCCCCCCGTCCGAACTCCAATAAACGAGGCCAGAAAAAATGAGCCAGGCCCTTCCTTCGATGCGACGGTAGGGAAGAACTTGACGAATGATCATTCTCACAACTATATGCCTTGAACCGAATCAACCAAATTCCGCGAGCAGCGTTTGGGAAAAAAACCTTACGATTATCCATTTTTCGTCTAGATCCGAATAAGTAACGAATAACTAGTTCATAGCTATTTTAACAAAAAATTTAAAGGCAAGTCGTGTCTGAACTTGAAAGCGTCCATGCCGGATAAATGGGAAATTTGTGAATAATGTATGATCCGCCGTTCCTGGTAATGGGGAAAGGGGGAGCTGGCGAACTGGGGAGATTTCGTTGGTGCATGGCTTTTCAATCACAAGCATATACCTACGCAGCAGCAACGTCGGCGTCATCGAGGTCGTCGTCGTCGTCGTCGTCGCTACGGGAAAGCTTCGTGGCAAACAATGTGTCGTTAATCGTGATCGAGCGAAGCGGCTAGTTACAACACCCAGCCGAGTTTCGGATTGGCTCTCTCTCTCTCTCTCTCCCTCTCTCTTTTCCCGACGGAGTGTGACACGTTGCGATGGCGGTGGTGCGGGACGATCTTTGCGACATTCGTTGGCTCTTGCCGTCATTGTGTGGGAAGAGGCTGAGAAAATATCGGCGCTTATCGGGGTCGGTTAGGTCGACACCAACTTTTTAACGCGAAAGTCTACGGTGAAAGATTGCCGGGTGCGAGGGGTGTCGATGCATAGTCTCGGCGAGAGGTTGCTTCGTCGCGGGAAAAATACGTGCGCAACGTTACGTTGCTCCGACACGAATAGAGCCTTGATGCGGGAAAACGAGCGAGTCTCGTGTCGTGTTGTACCTACGTGCGGTGCGCGAGTTTCCGAGGCTTCGACAAAATGGCGGTAATAAGGGAGGTCTCGGGAAAATGGCTGTCCTGATGAACCCTGAATCGCGGCATTACGGCAACTGATTGCGCGAGTCTGTCGATGCGCGCAGTGTGCTACTACACCGTAAAGGCAATAGGTTGGATATATAGGGAGCGCGAGAGCGGGACTGGGCACTACCACGAAACACGCGTTGGATATACTTTGCGCTCGAAACTCACGGTGGCGATGGAGAGAGACAGAGCGGGGCGGGGGGGAGGAAAGCAGGTACCCGGGCAAAGCGACGGAGTAGCAAGAGAGACGCGGCTAGAGGAGCAGCGTAAACGAGGAATCCTACAGAGACATTCGGGAGAACGGACCGGAGAGTCGTACGTAGAGTCGAAGTGAAAGAGAGACTGCGACGAGGGTAACAGGCTCCGAAACAGGAGAAGCAGAAGGCATATTCCAACAGAGCACGATTCGAGCTTTTGACTCGTGTCCGATCATGCGGAGTACCGGACGAAAGAAAGGGCTCACTTTTCCAACTGAAAGAGAAATTCGTGGTGGACGATGGTCATGAGAAGCGGAAGAGTCACGCCGTTCCGTGTACGTACGTTGGACATACGAGGGGGGGGGGGGGGGGGGGGGGAGTAAAACTGAGAGCAAGGTGTCGCGAGACTGCGGCGGTCACGTAGCAGCGCCGGAGCGGGCAGAGTTGCTCGCTACCCCACCGTATTCGCTCCTCGTTCTCTGGACGAGGTTGCAAAGTTAGTTGGGAATGTGCGCGAGGTCACCCCGTAGCAAGGGCAGTGTTCCATTTTGAATGCTTGGTGGCTGCTACTGCGGCCTCGCATCCCAAGGAACGCCAAATTGCCTTCTCGTCGAATTATCCACGAAATTATAATCCAATTAGGGTGCAGAAGCAATGCACGGAGGAGGACGCGCGTCGCTTGAATTTTCCTGCGGAAGACCGTATGGAATCTTCGTTACACGTACCTATATACATATGTATTAACCCTTTGCACTTGAGAGGTGACTCTCGATCGCAACTTACTATTCGAACGAAAAAGGCCTCGAGTGCGAAGGGTTGAGATAAAAGTTTAAACAGTACGCCAAGTAATAATAATTTCCCCCGAAAACATTGTTGTTTGGTTTACCTTATTAATAAATTCTTCTTTACCTTAACAATAACAATTATTTGGTTCAATTCAATTGATGGTTTTATTATATTTTTTCTATTACTCAAAAAAAGTACAAAAATAAATGAATTTACTTATAAAATGGCCTAGTACATTGCACGTATTATGCAAGTGTACAAGAAATGTGGTACACAAAATTGTTATCTTTAGCAATAAAATTATTTACAATGGCTTATTTGTATGAAAAGAAGTATCGTGCAATTATAACAAAAAATATGATATCACCGTTATAGACAAAATAGAGCTTTCTCTTTTCAAACATGCCCGCCAAGAACTTGCACATCCGTTCCAGTGTATCTACTTGTGTGCTTCTTACGTTGTATTTTTTCTCAATGGTCGTGTCTATTGTTTTTTTTTTATAACAATGTTCTTTTTTTTCGTGAAAATATTTATTTTTTAATAAGATTAATTCTTACATTAACAATTTTGCTTACAAAATATCTAGTATACGTACAATGTACCGTAATATGCCAACCAAATGTTAATTCAAATCATTGTTTGAATTAACGCTCGCTGGTCATCTGGGATCAAAATTACGCCACCTTCAACTTTCGAACAAAATTAGCACAAGTTGTTGGTGGCCAAGGGGACTGGTCTTCCATCTAACGGCCGTTTCAAGTCCCCTTTGTAGGCAGGGACGAGGGCCGGAAGAATAGTGCCAGCAGCTGCTGGCAGCAGGCAGTCGAAGGAAAACGTTGGTGCGCGAGCTGGGGTCATTCTGACGCCATGGGTTATCAGCGAGTAACTTTTGTGTGAAAATTTCCAATTTTTTTGTTTCTATGCATGGGATTGATTCACATATTCTGTGAGATATTACTGTGAGATTCATAATATTTTTTACCATCAAATTTATATGCATAATTACTTGGAAATTTGCTATTATGTAAAATCTAAGTGAAAAATGATCAAAACCCCTTGTGTTTGCGCTATTTTTTTGCTTATGATTGCTCCAATATTTGCACTCGTGTGGCATAAAGTTTACGGAATCGCGTGTTTCGCGAGATGCTCTGCAGAACGACGATGAGCGTCGAGAAGATTTTTGCGGTGAAATCCGGACGAGTAAAACGACCCTGCAACAACAATGCTTCTTATCGTTTTATGGCGCCCAATTTGCGAAAGGCACAGAATGTTTTTGTGTTTCGAGCGGCAGGGGGAGAGGGCTGGGATAATTCTAATTTATAATATCCAACGGTTTTTTCCAACCGTAATTTGTAGTAAAATGCTAATTTTTCATAATTTTCGTAAATTCTGAAAGTGTAAATCGCAAGAGGTAGATTTTTTTAAGTGAAATCGCGCATTCTTTACGCATTGACGCACCTCGCAAATTTGCGTCCGGCATTTTAACATTCGATTTGACATGAAATACCGTGAGTGCGACATTTTAGAATGGCCAAATTATGAACCTGTATTCTCTAAAAGTCGTTCGGAACCATACGTCAAGCGCGGCAGTTATTTAAATACAGACGGGATCATTGCGAGTCCGTTTGACGGGCGCGTTAGAGCTAGCAGGAGGTGTGACCAGGAAGGATTGAAACGAATGATAATTATTTTTAAGATAAACGGGCATTTATTTATAACGCGAAACAGATACAATGTTTTCGGGGGAATTTTTCATTGCGTGGCGTACTTTTTCACGAGCTTTTATTTAACTTGACTTTCTGTGAGATGCAAAACGGAAAATCGACATTCCACCCACTTCCCGACTACTTGGAGCTCTCAAATTTTGCAAACATGCATCTAAAAGGTGACAATTTTCATGTACAATTACCGATATCTAGTCATCCATATAAAATCCCACTAACCATACAAATAAATTCTTAGCCGACTGTGATTGTGAATATGTGAAAAGTTTCCATGCAGCAATTAGTCGTAAGTTCAATCCCAATTACAGTCTGTTTTTTTTACAAGCACTCCATGCTCCTAACGCCCAAACTCGTAAACTAATAAACTACTAGAAACAGATAACTAGTAAAATCAATTACAGGCTCCAATGCAGAAAATAATTTATATGTATTAATTTATATTTATCAATATCTAAAAAACAAGCTTTTACTCAATTTACTCGAAAGGAGAAAATATTTTTTGTTTACCAAGTGACCTATATGTGTTATGATAACTATAAATAAAAGCTTGGGGCGCTCAATCCTTTGACATATAATCTTTAATTTACATTAATCCGTTAACATATCAACTGTATTTAATTTACTGTGGAACAATCTTAGTTTTCTTGATTAAAAATCCTGAAACTGCGTATAAACGGGTGATAATAATTTCTTTAATTGCAATTGTGCCCAATTGAATACGGTCAATGAAACTGAATTTATCGAATACATTAAACATTTAAGAAGTTAAGCACCCCAAGCTTTTATTTATAGTCACATACGTATAAGTCACATATGTATAAGTGCCGGGATTCTCTAACCTTTTAACAACAGTTTTCGTTATCGTTAGCTAGCGACAGCCAATAAGACGCGCTCCTTTTTCTGTAATTCTTCATGCGATTGGCTGTCGCTAGTTAACGATAACGAAAACCATCGCTAAATTGTTAGAGAATCCCGCCATTGGTGAAAAAAAATCATTCTTTCTTTGTACTTAGTACATTAAATAAAAGCTTGTTTCTTTAAACCATTTTTTTTACATATGAATTATTAACTTTTAAAATGTTTTTGAACGATATTTATTTCCTTTTTCTCTGCCTTCAATCCAAAGAGTAGTAGTGAACTTGAAATATGTTTTGATAAATATGAACTATACGCGCATATTTTAAAATTCATATCGAGCAGGACAAAGTGTTTTAAGATATTTGAACTCATAGTAACCTAGGAAATGACATCCACAAAATAAAGTCGTCACAACGGTATAATAAGTATAGTTTTAATTTCTTCGTTTTAATTATTTTTCTAACAATTCTCACTCGTACATTGGATTTCCATGGAAGGTGCGCCCGCTTTGGTGATCCCAGTGAAGGCCGCTGAAGGAGATATTAATTTTGGTTCGTCTTTGAACGAATTTCGGCTTTGCTGTGCTCAAAGACGTATATTGTTTGACCGATTGATTCAAGAGACATTCACATTTTTGCCTTTTTGATGTCTAAAGCTCTGAGAATTTTTCATTACCTAAGTTCGATGCAGGAAACATTTTTACTTGTGGTCTCTCGCTGTGTGCGATCGAGCTTCAACAAATCTATACATTTCGCTTCGCAATGCCTGAAGACATTTTTCGTTCACTATGCGCTACATGCGAGACAAATCCATATTTTCAGCTCCCCGATCCCTACGTTTAGGTTACTACGCTTTCTCGTTGTCTCCGAGCAGTGAAAAGTTCATATTCCTGACTCTTTTGTGTCTGAAAATATATATTTTTCGTTACTTGTGTTCGATGCAAGGGAATTTCACATTTTTGGTTTTTTTTTCTGTTTAGCGTTAAGTATTGTTTGATTGTCTTTAAACGAATTTTACTAACCAAAGATGTATATTTTTTTTCTTCATATTCTTTCATGAACAATTTCACATTTGTGATCTCGCTATACCCAAATGAACTTTGGTACCCTTCGAGTCGATCACCAGCAACAAAAAACTATTCATTTTCATCATCGGTCATCGAGGGAAAAAGTTCATTTAGGTATTTGACGGGAATGCCCAAAAACAATTTTCAATCGCTGCGATTGATGTGAGGCAAAACAGTTTTTTCGGTTCCTCGATAGGGGAAAGTCCCCACAATGGGATACTTTTGTTTCAAATTGGAAAAAGTACATTATCGCTAAGACCTTAAAATTTTACGATTTCATTATTTACATGTCATACAGTGACGTACAAAAGTTGCGGGTCACCCAATTTTTTTTTGCGTAAAGTGGCAAAATATCGAATTCCTGAACTCGTTAATCATTTCAAATTTTCAAGAGAGCTACGATATGAATAATAGGGTGGTGTATAATTTTTGTTTTCATGGCGTATTATTTATGTTCGACAGCGTCGAACGAGTTTCGCCTGTGTGAAAGAGTATCGGGCCATATACCGTTAAACACGGTAGCGGGAACACTACAATTTGGGGAGCATTTTCTGACAACGGCGTTGGCTTGCTGATACAAAGCCCAGGCAATATGGACGCTTCAATGTACATAAATATATTGCCAGCTCATATGCTTGTTCATTTGCAGTGCCAAAAAATGCCACGCGGTTGGCTTTTTCAAGACTTTGTAAAAGGTTTTCTTCAAAGATGAAAAGCATTTTGAGCTTTTTTGAAAAGTTTTTTGAAAAGATGAAAGAGCATTTCTGACAAGACCAAAATGATCGTGTTGGAATTAAAAATTACTCCAACAAGACGAAATTGTGGAATCATTTGCGACGGATGAGTGGGGAAACCTGCCACAAGAACGGATCTCACAATTAATAGCGTCCATGCCTCGTCGATGTGCCCAAGTTGTCGCTACTAAGGGCGAACAGTGCATCTTTCTGTATTTACATATTGCTATTTTTCGGAACATTATATATTTTATTTATTGATGAAAAAATGTTATAGTTCGTAAAAAAAATACGAAACAAACATAAATCATTTGGACTCACGTAAATGAAAACAACACTTTTTAACAGAAAACATGTTTTTTCACGTCGGCGAATAATCACGAGATCTCGGGATTAAGCGGGTGCGTCGAAAAAAACTCTACAAAAAATTGATAGAAAAAATCACATTAGGTGTATTGGTAAAATATCACTAGATATTTCATCCGTCGACGCGTTTCCGCGTGACGTCGATTCAAGACTCACTGCCGCGTCTCTTGATATTGATGGAAAAAATGAAAACAAATTACGTTACGAATAATTGAATATTCTTGCTTTAGGGTCAACCCCACCCCCATCCCCCCTCCCCGGCCTCCGCCATTGGGCCGATTCTTTTTTAATGCCACGCTCGTCGCGCGAGGCTGGTGGGCAGGTCCGAGGATAAGGGAGCAAGTACGGTTGGACGTGAAAGATGAATCGTCGATCGGTGCTCTTGCGTGTTTTACGAAAGGGCAAGCAGCTTTCGCACGCTAGACGTGTGTATATGTGTATAGGTCCGTAATGATATGCACTCGAGTCTTTTGTACGCTAGTTTCATCGGACACTCGTAAAACTTAAAAATTCATCCACCCAGCTGTTTGTCAATAATGCAGTGTCGCGTGACTCTCCCGTGCACGGTTGAAACGACTCACACCGTACACTCTATACTCGTGTATACGTTCGCCCTCGAATTCCTTCCCTATAACCCAGAGCCTGCACGCCCGGTTTGTTCAATATTTAATTGGCTACAATACCACACGCGTGTCTTAGCATAGGAAACTTTTATATACGTTCGAAAGACCGCGAGGATGCAAGCACAATCGAGCGTGTTACACGGGTCAAGCCGGTGTTAAGCATTCGAGGGTGAATTATATCGACAAGTTTGTGTATTTGCTGCTTTAGTATCGAATTCAACGTTGCGGACTCGGAGTTTCTTTGGATGTGGAATACGAGCGGCTAAACATAAGTTCATCATCCGCGAACGACAAGAAGAAGAAGAAGAAGACGAAGAGAAGCCCGCCTAAAAAAATGGATTTATTGACAAAGCCAACTCGGGCTCATCGAGTGTTTTGGGTTTTGGAAAAGGGTTGCTCCGTGCAATAACGAGGATCGAGTGGGTCGAAGGGCAAAATTCTAGGGCCTACCGCAGTGCTATTACGTCCGCACCCTTTTCCATCCGTGACGTTTTTTTTCTCCTTCTCCCTGAAATAATCGCGGAAGCGCCTTCTTCAAACGTAAAAGCAAAGCCGTCCCCCGATCCTTGGCCCATTCGTTAACGCGCCAAGAATCAGCTGGAGCTTGTATAAAGTCAATTCGTCTAATCTTTAAATAATTCAAGCGTGTACGGAAATATTCGGCCACTTGATTCCCCGAGAACACTCGGAGACCTCTCTCGCGCGCGGTTTATGGCAGTGGAAGGAGAGCCAAGATACGCGGAAGCCGTAAAAGCGGACATGCGACAAAAATTAATGTTGTCCTCGAGAGGTCGAAATGAGGCCTTTCAATTTAATCGGTAAATTATGCTTGTCGCCGTACCCTTTTTGCCAATCGTGACAAAAATGGCCGAATGTTATAAAAAAAGTTAAAAAAAACTCGATCACGTGCGAAAACGCGACAGGGCAATCCCACGCGATAGGGATAATGACAATCGCAACTGTAGAGATCGATTAAGGGCTATTCCCGCGTCGACGCGAACATTGATTTTCGGTGTCAGTAATAGATAGTAATTACGCATTCTCTTTGAATGTTGCTCATTTTAAAATACATTTCTCTCTCTCTCTCTCTCTCTCTCTCTCTCTCTCTCTCTCTCTCTCTCTCTCTCTCTCTCGTTACTCACTTTTCATAATGTTGTTTCGTTAATTGACAGAAAGGAAAGTTGGCGGGCTTTGTCTCACCCGTGAATGCGCACTCATTAGGGTGGAGTTTCGGGGTGCGGGGTTTTTGGGTAGGGCCACCGCCGCGCGCTCGGCGGTTTCCGCTCGTTGAAAAACAGCTCGCGGGCTAGGCTAGTCCGACCGAGGCTGCGTGCACGAGGAACGCGGCTCCCTACCCGCGATCGTTTCATACAGAATTTACTCGACACTGCGCTATCGCATTTTTTTAGTTTCCTTACTTCGCCGGCCGCTCGTTTTCGCCAGCAGTCCATGACTCTTGCTCTCTCTCTCTCTCTCTCTCTCTCTCTCGCTCTCTCTCTCTCTCTCTCAGCTGCACCATCATCGCCGCCGCGCTACGGGCCTCGTATTTAATTGGATAAGTTTTACAATTAAAAACAACCCACCCTTTTTGCCTCTTATTATCCACGACTGTGCATACATATTTCGGGGCGCCTTCTACACTCGGCGAGCACTGAATCGAACAAAAAAATGTACAACGAGGTTTCTTTTTTCGATTGATCGCATCGAGTAAGCAATGCAACTCGAATATTTCCTATTTACGAAAGCTTTTGCTTCTCGTACGAATATTCGTTGTGTACGTCGTTTTGTGGAGAAACAATATATTTCTCAGTGAAGATTGCAGCATCAAACTCGTTGGCGGTAAAGTCGCAGCATTACGATTAGCGACCGATACATTTGGATTGCCTTGTACCGTTTATCAAAAATCCTCGTGAAATTGAATAATCTCAAGCTACCTACTGTATTCTCGGTTTATTTACTCGCGTGGCTAGTCAGGTCATGGTAAAATCAATTAATTCGCGCGAAATATATATAGCAGATGTTATCCAGATACTGCCCTGAGCTACTTTCAACAGTCAAAGTCTCATAAAAATCTGTTTTTCGCGTGCCAAAAACCAAAAGAGCTGAAATAAATGGAAGTGCATTAGCGTTCGGGGAATAAAAGTACATCGTAATCGTTGGAAGTTGATTCGTAGTGCGCTTCCAACAATTCGGCAGGGTTATTTGCTTACGGTTGTTTGGGCTATAGCCCTAAAAAGAGCCGTTGGCCAGACGAAAGTCCGCTGCCGAGTTAGAGAGCGTAGGTCGTCGTTCGTTTTACCAGGAGCGACGAGCGTGGGTGAGAAGCTCAAGGAGTGAGTAGATACCCGTCGCTGCGGGGAAGTGGGAGCTGATAAGGATTCGGGAAGAGGGAAGAACAGCGAGGCGGCGCGGGTTACGTGAAGTAGCTCTCCTACGAGCTTGTCGTAGGATATTTCATCAAAGGTCGTTTTGTCCTGCACCAGAAGAGGGCAATGTGGCGATGGAAGAAGAGAAAAATGAGAGAAAAAAGGAGAGGCGGAAGAGGAACTTGGAATTCGCCGATATTTCGTACGTTTTTGTCTACTTGCCACTCAAGAGCGCGCCGGTGTGTCCTTGGATCCGGGGCGTACCAAGTGCGACACAATTAGACCATTTGGAGGCCCTGAGACTGCGGCCGTTGGTTGAAGGCGCCAGCGATATACCGAGGACTAATCCGTATCCTTGGGATTCAATAATTTTCAATAGAACAAGAGTAAGAAGGAAGAAAGAATAATAAGGCGGAGTGAGAAAGAATAATTTCATTTTTGAATAGCGTAATTACCGTGCTTTTTTGCTAGACCAAAAGTTTGGTGCACAGTGCGCGCGCGCGCGCGCGTGCGGGTCTGAGAGTGTTGAAATATGGAAGATATGAAGATAGTGCTACCACTTATTCAGGAGTGGGAGATGGCTGATTTCGTCTCACCATTTATACAGCATTCCGAGTATGATTCTCCTCTTTCTTATTCAGCAAGGAGAACTGCCGTTTCGGTGCTCTGCCTTATATATACTTGGCTCGGTGGCGTTCAGTCGCACGGGCAATTGCTCGGTCGCGTGGGGGGCTACGTTGTTTGCGCAGTTTTCCGCTTGCGGCGTATCGGTCGCGGGGCCCGCGAAACCCCCTTTTTCGATACGGTGGTTTCGGGCCAGTAGGCATAACTGTACAATTTAATTCGGGCAGGTTGGTATTTCGCGAGTGTCCTATAGTGTGTAAGTAAATGATTAAAAGAACTTACCTTCAAGTGAAGTTCTATTCCAATTGTATGAAGTGCTTTTTCCGAAGAGATATATAGTTACAGTTTTGGAGTAAATGAAAATTTGTACGGGTATATCGGCGGTCGGACGATTCGAAGGAGGAGGTGAAGCGCGCGAGATCGATAAACCTAACGTGGAAAATAACGGCGCTGTCGTTATACGCGGAGTACTCGATAGACAACGATGATACGCTCCTCGTTTTCACAATTTTCGCTCCCGACGATGGCCAACGTCGCGTTCGAGTTGGCTCCTCCTCCCTTCCTCCCTCCCACCCTCTTCCTCGGTATTGGCGATTCCCTTCTACGAACGAGACTGCGGGCATAGGTGTAGCTCTCGTAAACGTCCGGAAAGGCAATCACCGGAATCCTACTTTATACGCTAGATCGTAGCTTTTCGTTTTTCGGTCGATTACATTGGTACGAGAACGAACGCGAATAACGATACTCAACGCCAAAAAATCTACTCAACAAAGAGAAGAAAAATACGGAGCGCTATCGTAAAAATGTATTCTCGTCGGAACATCGCTTCGTTTTCGCTGCGCCCCTCTCCCTTCCGGCTAGGACGTACGTATAGGTGCGTACTCGTACACGGCCGCGAGATGACCTACGCGGGTACACCGGGTGGCTGACAGCAAATCGCGAAATCGGCTATCGGATCCATTATACTCCCCATCATGCACGGATTGATCAATTTAATCGCGAAGGTAAAAGGCTAATGACGTTGAAGTTTGCATCGTTGGAACGCAACGATATACACTCATTACAAAAATTAAGGGAACAGTAATATTTCAAATTTTTCAACAATTTATGATTAAAATTTAAAAAAAAATTCCGTTCTTTTTTCTCACAGTTTCGCAAAAACTTTTCTACAAATCTTGGAAAAATAAAACATTTCAAAAGTCAAAATTAAAAAAAAAAAATTTTTCACATTTCACATTCACATTTCACATTTTACAACGCAAATAAAACATTTACGTTATTTTTTTCACAATTTCTCATGATCGAACTTTCGAATGCTAAACAATTGTTTCTCAAAATTGTAAATTGTTTTCCTCCTCCAAGACTTAAAGAAAAGTTATCCCGAAACTGTGAGAAAAAATAACGGATTTTTTTTTTTCATTTCAATCATCATTAATTGACAATTAAGGAACAATGAAAGTGTTCCTTTAATTTTTTTATAAAACTTTAACGCTTCGGTAAAAAATAACGGTTCAGCCGATTAATTTTAAATTGTTGGGCGGTCTTTGGGCATGTATTGAACTAAAAAAAACCTAGAAACATGAGTCGTTTTCGCAATATTTGCAAAGTTGACGTGGTTTTTAAAAAAGGGGAAAAAATCACTTTTTCGTACTTTTTCAAGTAAATATTGAGGTTAAAAAAAATTCTCTTAAATACAAAAGGAGCTTTTAGAGAATTTATTCCAGTTTACAAACCCCACCTTCAGCTTGCTGTACGATCATTTGTTCATGAGATATTGATAATCTACGAAGAAAGCGCCTAAACGCCGATGTCTCAGCGACAAATGGTCGTACAGAGTCCAAAAATGACCGTTTTCGAGCTAAAGAATCAGGCTAAATGACACCAGTATTGATCAAGCTCAAAAAAAATTTTTTTAGCCCGCGGAGGTTTGTGGAAAAAAAATGTCGAATATTATTGTCTCGCGCTGTATCTTAGATTCACGCCGAGCGTGTTGCTTAAAAAAATGTTTACCGGTGAGGTTTGTAAACTAGAGATTTAAAGCTTTAAAAGCTCATTTTTTTTTTTACGATACGACCATTTTTCGCGAAGTTACAGCTATTCAAAAATGAATGAAACAATTTTGAAATTTTACTGTTCCCTTAATTTTTTAAATGAGTGTACCAGGTGTAGAAGTATGAAACCGGAATTTTGTTGTAAAAATGACACGTCTGTTGTTTGAAAATGCTAAAAACGAATGGAGACGGATTTTTGCCTCACATTCAATTGATCCGCGAGTTCTTGTTGACTTTGAGTATCATCTTCATCCAATAAGGCTTGGAATTCGTTGTCCGTGAACTTTTTCGGTGATTTCCCACATTCTTCGTTTCTCACGTTAAAATCACCACTTTTGAATTTTTCAAACCACTCCAAACACTGTGTTTTACCAAGAGCATGTTCACCGTAAGCTTCGACAAGCATTCGATGCGATTCAGCAGCAGTTTTTTTCAAATGATAACAGAAAACCAATGCTGTCCGCAAATCGTAGTTCGTAGGCACAAAACTCGACATGTTTTAGGTTATAGAAAAATATACCGGTGTAGGGAACTTGGGTTGTTGTGTGTTGAAAATCTTTGTCAGCTGTTAGAGGGAGATGATGGCGGTGCAGAAGCGGTCTTACGGTTTTATACTTCTGTACCTGGTATATACACATATGTAGTACACATATATATAGAAACAATTATTTATTTATTTTTGTTATCATCGAAAGCTTTTTTTTTGCTAATTCGAAGCGTGATTTTCTCACACGAATACGTAGGAACGTTTGAGCGATTTTCACAGCCTAAATGGACCAAAAAAATCTGAGTAATCAACGCGACTAACTTTATATTCAGGCCCACCTGAAAATGAGACTTTTCTGGGCTTTTGTTTTGAGAATACGAAAAAAGTTATCGTAAAGAGGTTTGAAGGGTTTTTCCACACGGGTTGCAGTAAATGAAAACAAATTTCTTCTGTCAAAGCAAAAACCAAATGGCGCCTCGGTTGTACCTATATTAAGAGCGTTTTTTCAGGTGCTCTGCGGGAGGACGCGTTACTTTTTTGCATTAGCACCTGCAATGGAATTTTTTTTTTTTCAGGTATTTACGTATGTTTTGCTAGAGAAGTATATGCAATTAAAAAAAAATATGGTTCTTTGCGCCAAATGGCGATATTCTGAATACATGTTTGGTTATTTGCCAAAAAATCGGCCTCAACTTGCTTATTAAAATGAGAATTATTGGTGAATTGCCAAAATCGTGCGTACTTCCTTGGAGAATCCATCTACGAAGCTAGAGTTCAAATTTCAAGACGATCGGATTGAAACTGCACGAATTATGCGTCCTTCTGATTTCAAAAACGTAGTTTTGAGAAAGGCGCGCTCGAAGTTTCAACATTGATTTACAGGTAAGAGCTATCGTCCAGGTGACAGAATTGAAGCTCTCATTTGAATTCCGCGTGTACCCACGGACGCATTTTGATAGTAGCTCTTGAGTTGTTGGGTCGTTGTATATTCATTTCACAACCACTCGACAGCAACAAAAATAGTACCAAAAGACGGTAAAAAATGTTTCGCGCGTAATTTTTATTGTATTGCGATGTCTTGTGATGGTTATAAATAATTTCAGTCTATGGAAAAAAAGGTCAGTATTTTGTCCACTCAGATATAAGGTAAATGTCCCAATTATTGAACAGCTGAAGGATCTGGGGGATTGAATTCGGTGAGAAAAAATATAAAATAAAGAAAAAATCCATCGCTTTCATGTTCAAATGATACGTTGATATTTTTACTTTCGAAAAATCACCCTTTAAATTATTTTTAAATGATTTCAAATGAAAAAAAAACGAATAACAACGTGAAACATGCAAATGTCCCAATTATTGAACTCTGGAACTGCCTATGTCCCTAATATTGAACAGGCATGTCCCAGTTATTGAACACTCTCGAGAATTCTTTTTCCGTTCTGAAAATATTATTCTGGGTACAATATTAAGAAATAAAAGAAAAATCAAACACTTAAATAATCTTTTATTAATCATGTAAAAATACAAAAATATATATTTAGTTCCTTTTGACAGCTTTTTGGTTCATTCGCATTTGGTTTATTTTTGCTTTTCAACTCGAGCTTTATTTTATTTTTCTTTTCAGCTTCCTCGTTTTTATGTTCTGTTTTTGTTTGATTTTGTCGCAGCTTTCTTGTTTTTCGACTCCAACTTGATTTTCTTTTTATTTACCGCTCTGCATATAGTGCGGTTTTTGCAACTTCCGCACTATATGCAGAGCGACGTCTTTTTGTCGCCATGTTTATGCCGTTTTATTGAGAAAATTTTGTCCCTGAAATATCGGAGAGCAAAAAATATTGAACATTACATTCGTATTTTTAGGTTATATTCTCTTTTTACTTTTCTTTTTATGTTTATTGCAGGAAAATACAAATAAAAAATATATTTGACGATCTTAGATTTATTATTAAAAGAATAAAGGTAAGTTTATTCAGAAACTTACAGTTATTGTTTGAATAAATCCGATTCACACGATCTGTCACACGTTAACTGTCTCGATGTTTTGATGGGTTTAATGACGCCATCTTGGAGAATTCGAGTGTTCAATAATTGGGACACGCGGCATTTTCTATGTCCCAATGATCGAACACCGTATTTTTTAACAAATAATTAATGAAATTTTTTTTTTTTATTGTTATTTGTGAGAAATTTTCCGAGGAACCTGAAACGGCTTTACTTTTTGAGATGTGACAGTTTTTGAATTTTTTATGCCCTTACGCATGAAGCGGCGCGTCTTAGCAAAAACGATAAGCAGTCAGATAAGACGTCAAATCGGGTCAGCGTTGCTGATTAAATAATTTTTTTCTCTATTAATTAAAGCTTTTTTGCACAAGTAAGGTAACATTTCGATAGCTAAAAGTTCCATATGTGTAATGAGATTTTTATAAATAAGTAAATGCATGCAGGTGAATGAGAAATAATAAAAATACAAGATAGTGTTCAATAATTGCGACCTGTTCAATAATTGGGACATTTACCTTAAGGCCTTAAAAAAATTAATTTTCGTTGCGTTCAAACGATGCAAACTTTTAAGTCATAAATGCTAGTGATCCGTACAAGTACTTTTATACCGAGAGTCTCGTTACGCAAATATTAAGAATAGAAATACGTTGGAGATAAATTGCTCTGCGGCAGAGGCTAACCGGTCTCGATACGATCGAAACGTTACGTATTGTTTCAACATTGTTGAAAAGCGCGGGGGCTGAGTTGGCTTCGAGCAGACAATTCTCCACCGCATGGAATAATGAGTGCAAATGCACGCGTCCGCGGAGAGGCCGTTGTGGGTATGCTTCTACCGGTAAACGTTGTCGCTTTCTCTTAACGAATTCAGTCGGACCTATGCGAGGGCGGCACTCAATGGGAGGGGGCCTATTCGGAAAAGCGACATTAGTCACCGCGGTTCCGATGCGCCCATCGGGACTACTATGGAGCATGTTCGTCGGGAAAGTGGCCAAACCGCTCACTCGCCCTCGCCGTATTATCTCGCCAATGCGTTTGGCTTTCGTATGGCGTGGCCCTCGCGTAGTCAAGTCAAGCGTAGTCGAGGCTTGTTCCGCGCACGTTCCGATCAAAATTCTTGGTCTTTCTTGTTTGTTTGGTTGCTTTTTTTTTTTTTTTTTTTTTTTTTTTTTCAATACCGGCACTTTTCATTCATCTTTCCGGACGGAAGGAGGGTGGGTGGTGAGGTCGAAGGGCGAGAAACCGCAGGGAGGATGAATCACTCGGATCGCTGATCCGCAGGTACTCACTCCCTCTCTGTTCCGTAAAAGCATTCTCCGGTTCCTCGAATTCCGAGGCTATACATATCGTGTTCCTTGCAACCGTGTCTCGGTGGAGATGACCTCGCGAGATCCGGGGATCGCGGAGACTCCGGCTCGCCACTGCGGTACTAATGAATCCTAATTGTGCTACACCCAGAGAGGTCGAAAGCAGACGGAATCCCGTGGACTTTGGTGGCTCAAAGTTACGAGTGGCGGGAGCGGAGTTAAGGAGGTAACCGCACCGAGATTAGATATCCGAGGGGACATCGCGGAGGTAAATGAGTAGCGAGGAAGCAGTTTAGTTACGCGGCAGAGGTCCCCATCGGATCTTCTCCAAAAGTACTCGACACTCTGTACCGAACCCGTCGTCGATGACAACACGCGGTCCGTGCTTACCGCAATTACTCCCCCTTCTCACGGATAGAGGCTTGTTCCCTCTAACGAGGTACAATTTTATTTAATATTTGATCCAAGTTGCAATGTAATGCTACTCGGCTTCGAAATTATTGGATATTTCGTACGGATGAGGAAAAGAGCCCGTTTGCACAATTCGGATCGCACGCGTTTCGCGCCTACTTTTCTCCTGTGTCCTTTGCGATTGTTAAAAAAATATATATATATACACGAATAAATCGATTCTTATTCTTTTTCATCATCATTGTCTTTGTTATAGACCAAGCTGAAGAAAGTGGAAATTGATGTTGGCACATTCGGGCCGAGGAATTATGTCTTTGCTTTCCACCCACTGTGGCTCTCGCTTTCCGTCTTTTTCCCGTCTCCGTACTTTTCTCGCTGTCTCTGTCTGTCTCGTGCCCCTCATTACTCCGAACTACTCAGAGTCTCTGGTAGTGGTTTGAGCCAAGGAGTACAATAATTAGAGAACGTAATTAGTGCCAATTAAGGGAGTAGCGAGGCAGTTCTCGGCTGCGCTTCACTCTCTCTCTCTCTCTCTCTCTCTGTTCGTTCGGCTGCTCCCTCCAGCGTTGCTGAATCACGGGCGCGGTATATTTCTACACTCTGTACATCTGCTGCAACAACTGTCTCCACGGCATTGGCTCTCTTCCGCATCTTGATTCGACTCGACGTTTGCTGCTCTCCGTCAACCATTAATATCAGTGACATTAATGGTTGGTTTCCGCCGAGGCTTTCGCGCGATTGGACGCTGCATTATGCCTCGTACGTTGAATAAAGGCACGTGTGCTGGTTTTGCGATTAAAGCCAGCATTAGCTTCGATTCGTCTGGACGATTCAAGAGAAAGAGAGAGAGAGAGAGAGAGAGAGAGAGAGAGAGAGAGAGAGAGAGAGAGAGAGAGAGAGAGAGAGAGAGAGAGAGAGAGAGAGAGAGGGAGAGAGAGAGAGGGAGAGAGGGAGAGAGAGAGAGAGAGAGAGAGAGAAAGATTCTGTGTTCATTTCGTGCTCTGGGACAACAGTCCACTAAGAGCACCGTGCAGAAAAGTGTACAGGCGAAGAACAATTTTGCTTATCAAAGAAGATAGTTCTTATCCTAAAAATATGACCAGAGTTAACCTAACATACAAGGTATGGCTATTAAATAACCGGACTGAAGTCATAACACTTTTTATTCATCACCAATTATAGCAGAAGGTTTATGGCCTACAACATACACCCCTTGGCAATCCCTACACCGCTCCATATGACGTTTCCATTGTTGAAAGCAGTGCTGGAAGTCTTCTTCTGTCAGCTGGTTGAGAACCTCCGTCGCTTTTGTTTTAACCGCGTCCACACTTTCAAATCATGTCCCCAAGTAAAAAACCACGATTCATCACAAGTAATCACCTTGTCTCACAAATCTAGGTCAGTGGCGATGTTGTTTAGGATGTCTGTACAAATGTTCTGTCTTGATTCCTTTTGCTCCGGAGTGAGGAGTTTCGGCACCATTTTTGCGCAAACCTTCCGCATGTTAAATGATTCATGCAAAATCTGTCGAACACTTTCTTTGTCGATTTTCCTGTCATTTCAGCAAGCCCTCGGATCCTCAGACGACGATCAGCGCGGATTAGTTTACCAATTATTTCAATGTTTTCGTCCGTTTTTGACGTCGAGGGCCGTCCTGGGCGCCGATCGTCTTGGGTCGTTTCACGCCCTTCTTTAAACCACTCAAAAACTTGTGTGCGGGATAAACATTCATTCCCGTAGACTTCCTTCAACATTGCATAAGATTCTGTGGCAGTTTTCCCTAGTTTAACAAGAAACTTGAGGTTGACCCGTTGCTCCGTCTGGCCACTTGGCATTTTTCCGACGCGTCACTAGTGCGTAGACTAATTCAATAGATTGATAGAGTAAAACAGAGCGACCCGCTGGCTTGTCTAGCGAGCTCAGGGTGGGGGAAGGACCATTCGACACAGTCATGTCCAAGCATGTCGCGGCACACTCGCAGTTTGCTGGGAGCAGCACCAGTCCGCTTATTTAATGGCCACACCTCGTATAAACTAAGGCTATAAACTATAAAGTAGGGAGTTAATCCCGCTTATTGAGCAGTTATCATCTCCGCACGCACTTCTTTCAATAAATTGTGGCAAACCACACGTTTGAAACTCTCTATTGAATCACACGAGTTGGTATCATACTCGATGCTGTTCCACACATAGCTTGCTATTGTGGTGAAGGGTTTTAAATAGTAGTTTGTGCGCCAATCAGGGAGTTTAAAATGTCTGCTTCGTAGGGGTCGACAGAGTTGCTTCGAACAACAATGCCTGGGTCTTTTAAAAAGTGTTATAAGGTACAACGGTTGCTCATATAAGGGCAAGCGCAACATAAAAGTCGGCAGTAATAATTTTCGACGATCAGCAATCTTCATCCACCCTAGCATCCAGTAGTATGGCGTTATGTGTTAATCGTCTCGGACGCCGAAAACGAAACGAACTCCACTATTGAGGGCTCGCAGTAATTTGGGATTTAACTCTTCAGTAATGCCCGTCAATAATAGACAGCCGTAGTCCGAATGTGGTAAAACAAGCACCGCCACTAGCAAATTGGGAATGGCAGTGAGCAATGAGCTGCGACACAACTTGAGTTGGTATGTCGCTGCGGTCATTTTTGCAACAACTTTCGTAGTGTGTTCGCACCAAGAGAGTGTCCGTTCAATGCAAATTCCCAAACGAGTAACGGATTTAAACCAAGGGATTTTGTCCAATTCTATTTTGACAGACGGAGGTGGTGCAGCATCCAAGTTCGCCAGATAGCGAGATGTTCCAACTATTATCGTTGTTGCTCTAGAAGAATTGATCTTCAGACCCGAATTTGTCGCCAAGTCGCAGATGGATGTTATTTCATGATTTATTCTAGCAATTGCATAAGTAATTTCCGACCGATGGCAATGTAAGTATATCTGTAGGTCATCGGCGTAAATGCTGTATTTGCAATCGGTTATTACTGCGCGGAGGTCTTGTACAAAAATGGAGAAAAGAAGTGGTCCCAAAACAGAGCCCTGTGGCACACTAGATCGTTGATATCCCCATGTCGATTTGTTTTTGACACCATCAAGCACCGCCTGGGAACGCTCAGAGAGATAAGCATGAAACCATGCAACGGAACTTCAGGAGAAACGCACTTATTGCTTTTCGCGCAATAAGTCATCTGGCACGCAGTCAAACGCTGTTGACAGATCAAAAAGTACAAAAGTACACCATACGCCTATCAATGGCAATTCGCAGATCATCCACAAAATGCAGTAGAACCGTCTGGGAACTCTGGTGCTTTTCTGGTGGTCAGGTCAGTATTACATGATATGCTATCACATGTTCAATAATTTTCGAGAAGTTGCGGAGTAAAGCGATAGGCTTGTAGACCTCCAAGGCCACTGACACTTTGGAGGACTACAGAGGCACTGGAGGACTACCAAGGCACCGAAGAGAGAGATAGAGTGCAATCGATGCGGTAATGGAAGGTAATTCCCGATTTTCCGGTATCGTTCGTGGGGGACAAAGCCTTGGTCGACCCGTGCCCTCCTTCCGATTCTAGCTTTTGACAAAACGCCGGTGGATATAATTAATCATTTAAATACCATCCGAGCTTGCCGCTCCGTTGTTGATCTTGGACTCAGGAGTACCAAAAAAGGGGCAATATTATCACAGGTTCATCAAACAGCTCTTTCCCATTTAAATGATAACTTTATCATTAACCAAAGCATTTTTCCGCAAATTGAGGTCATATATTTAAAATAAGAATACGTAGCAACGATTGAGTGATTCAGCAGCCTAAATCGACCAAAAAATGTGAGTTATAAAAAATAATTAATTTTCGTTGCATTCCGTGGCTGCACACTTCAACGTCACTTTCTACCAGACTGTTGTCTCAACAAACGACGCGCTAATAGAATAACTGCATCGCGTCTGACAATACGCTGGCGTTACCACTACTGCTTGGCGGTACTACTACTGCTTGGCGGTACTACTACTGTGGCGCTCGTACAGCTCGAACGTTGCTTCGGTACATTCGATGAGAGCAATATTTCATTTGGATTGGGAATTATGTCCGGAAAAATGTTGAGTAAAAGCGGTGAGGGGATGATTGGCCGTAGGGGGTATTATTCCAAAGACGAGTTCCACGAAGCACAATGATCGCTCGGTAACAAGCCCTCGGAATCGGAACAATCCAGCGGGCGATATCGGTGCCGTAGGTAAAACATCTCGTTGATCGAGCGATAAGGGGGGAGGGGCGGTTTCAGTGTCCCGGGAGGTACAAGTCGATACGGTCGATGGAGAATTAGGATGTGAAAATGAGATGGCGGAGGAGGCGCGTGTAATCGCGGTACTTGAAATTGGCTGAGGGAGGGTGTCCGGAAGGGGCGAATGCGTCCGAGAGAAGCGCGTTGGGCAGCGTGGTATGCGAGCAACTATTTCGCCGCGTATCCTCCCGATCTCTTCGTCTATTCTATTCGCCGAGATCATCCATCTATTCGTAGCTAGTAGTATAATTTATCGAGGCACGCCGAATATCCTCGCTACCGGTTTATAGTTTAATAACGGCCAGCGAGATAAAGGAAAGCCGGTGTGGGAGAGGCAAAGGGACTCGACGTCGAGGTCATAGCAAGGCGGCGGAATAGCAACGATCGTGTGGTCCGTGGAAAAATAAAACGCCCGAACGAGCGCGATATATGCGTATCTATCCTATAGCGATCTTAACTATAACAAACGATTGAGATACGTATACATAACGATAGAATTTCTTGATTTGATAAATTCGAAAGCTTCCCCAGCGTTCGAGGGGCCGGTTCAAGCTTCAGAGTTAACGAGAAGGGAGTAATTCGATTGACTCGCACCCTCCCACCCACACCCGGTCGAACGCGATCTCTACAAAATTCTCACATGGCAATCGCAAATTCACAATGGAGCGAAGAGTAGCGTAGAGAACGAAAGAGAGATGCGGCTGGCCGCATTCGATACCATAGTGATAAAGCGGATGATGATAATTATAACGGATAACGAAAAACCGGGAGAACGGGGTATTGCGAGAACAGTGACAGAGGAATCGAGAGTGAACGAGAGGGTCGGGGAAGCGGCAGCGGCGGCGGCGGCGGCGGCGGCGGCGGCGGCGGCGGCGAGGCTTTGTGACAAATAATACTGTTCACGGATGCAAGTCTGCGATGCCAGTTTGTACATGGACGAAACGCGCCCGTCCCGCGACACTCTAATGACGTCATTACAATTACAAAGTCCGTGTAACAATATGGGAGCATCCTTTCGAAACAAAGAGAGAGAGAGAGAGAGAGAGAGAGAGACATCTGATTTATTAACTTATATCCTGGCAAGCTAAGGGGCAATATGATAACAATTTATTAATCGATAAATGAAACAACTGTTGAAATTACAATAGAGTAACGTGGTGAATACATGATTGTAAACCAATAGTGAGAGTATGCTGCTACGGTTAATGTATAGATATTGGCGGCGCGTTGAGGTGAGTGCAGCGAAAAATTATACAAGTGATTGCTTAAAATTAAAGGTAGGCTCACGAAACTAGGCTTAAAATATGAGCAGCGCAGGTAAAAGGTTTCAAGCTGGGAATAAAATTGAGAATAACAAATGAAATTGTTTACTTGAACTTACAAGCTTAGAAGTATAATTGAAATAAATATGGTACGGCTTAAGCTGACGATTCAACTATGGTTGGAACTATGACTATGGCGCATAGCCGGTAAAAGCTACGGGAAGTAAGATCACCGGACGAGATGCTGAGGCAAACCGAAGTCGAAATCATGATAGCTACGATCGGATTAGATGTGCGTGGAATAAAGTTTTAAAGGTATCCAAAGATGAACAGAAGTAATGTGAGGAGGACGGGAGTGCCAGAAATATGCTGCAGGAAGGCCGAAAGATTTACTGAAAGTGTTTGTACGGTGAAAAGGAATAGCTATGGTTGCAGGTTGAAATCTAGAGGAAGTGCGAAGTGAGTTATCAACCGGGGGGAGTAGTTCACGAAGATCAGAAGGGACTTTCCGATAGAGAAAACGATAGGTTAGACATCCGAGGAAGTGCATACGCCTGTTGGTGACTGAAAGCCAATTAAATTGGCGTCGATGCTCAGTTGTAGATTCGTCACGTCAAATGTTGAAATTGAAGAGTATGCAGTTATTTAGAAGGATTTGTAATTTGGTGTTGAGTTTTTTAGTCAGGTCATGATAAACGAGATAGCAGTAGCCCAGATGAGGACAAATTAAGGTAGGAATAAATTTGATTCGAAGAGCAGTGGATAACGAATTTTTGTGATGTTTAAGTCGGAAGAGTGCAAATCGAACTTTTTGCGATATGATGAA
Source organism: Ophion costatus (assembly GCA_951751655.1). Lineage (NCBI taxonomy): Eukaryota > Metazoa > Arthropoda > Insecta > Hymenoptera > Ichneumonidae > Ophion > Ophion costatus. Next base: position 42,335,511 of record OX632362.1, on the reverse strand, counting down.
AGAGAGGGAGGGAGGGAGAAAGAGAGAGAGAGGGTAAGACAGGATAGGAAAATCGTAGCATGTACGAGACTTCACTGGATCTCTGCCACTATCCGAACACATAGCTTGCGACTTTGCCTCTTCTTACGGCTAGATATACTGTCGTAAACCCTTATTATCGTTGGCAAAAATCTTATGTTACTATACAAATTTAAAATGTCGGCTCGATATACGAAAGATGACGAATCGATTTCAGCTTAGATTCCTGGGAAAGAGTATTTTCGAATGAAAAAAATTGATTCTCGCATGGGAATATGTATTTATGCGTAACGATGAGCGGAATAAATTTATTACACGCGTGTATATACGTATAATAGTTGAAGCTAAAGGTAGGTTTAAAAGCGGAAAGTTCGCTTGCGACCTCCAGTTGTACAAGGGTTGAAAACGGTATATAGAAAAGAGAATATTGTCACAGGCTCTCGTTACTAGCGAGACTCGGGTAGCCTACCGACAAGGCGAGCACAACAATTTAGACGTCATTAAATTGAGACAAAGCGAGAGAATTTTCTCCTGGCTTGTCGAGAGTGCACGAATGCTCGGTATTTGTGTCTGTCTGTGTGTGTGTGTGTGTGTGTGCGTGCGCCTGTGTGGTGTAAACCCAAAGAAAATCCCTACGCTTTTATAAAGCGTTCGTACGCGCTTTTCCCTAGATGAACTCTGGGTATTCCTAGCGGTGAGCCGGATTTGTCCGAATACATCTGTGAACGTGCCAATTGAGACCAACGCAATACTCGTGAATTAAGGGAGTTAGCACCACTCTAACGACGGAAAATAAAGCCTAATTTTGACACTTTATTTTGGGAGTATGAAAAAAGGAATAGGATTTCTTTTGCGAGGGTTCATGTAACATATATTGAACTATAAAAAAAAATTCTTATAATTTTCATATAAAATTAAATTCCCGAAGGCTTTCTCTTCTAGACTTTAACTCCGCTTGACTTAAATCTTTTGGAGAATATTCTAGACATATTCTACTATCAGATAATAAAATTAAAAAATGGAGTTTTTGACATTTTTGAACCTCTTAAACCCCCGTAACCCCTTGACATTTTACGATATGATAAATGTATTTTAAGGGTAGTTTGCAGTGTTGAAGAATTGAATGACTGAATCTCACGCCATTGAATGTCGAGAGTACCGCTTGAACCGCGACTGAATATGTGTAACCGTAATTCATTAACTTTTTCAAGGGGGTTAGTATTGGGAATGAGAATTGATATAATACTCATTCTACGCGTATTTTTGAGGGTAACAAATTTTACATTCAGACGAAATACGTAAAATGACGTGGCGATGAGAATTCTCGAAAAAACTGTACCAAACATTGTTCACCAAGATTTTTCACTCCCAAGGATCAACCTCACGGGGTTGAGTCTACGAATAAAATTAAAGCTGAATGTTCAATGAACAAATTATCCCCAATGAATAATTTCGTAGACTTTTCCGGCAAAAGATACAAATATTTTTATTTTTGTGACGAGATGGGAACGTGGTAAAATTCAAGGGTTGTTTGTAAGAACGAAAATGTAGGGAATGTAAATCCCTTCATTGCGTGCATTCAAACTGCACCCGTAAAATCAACCGTTTTTGAGTAATCGTGGAAACAACATTTTCAGAGTATTTTGTCATTTTGTATTGGGGGGGGGGGGGGCTTCCTTTTGGAGTTGAGGGATGACATTATACCCAATCGACGAGTATTTTTGAGAGCTACAAATTTTTTATTTAAATAGAGTCCGAAAAAAAATTCACGCAGAGTTATTGTCAAAAAACTGATTTTTGGTACGTTCTCCCCACTTTTTAGAATAAAAAATAAAGAGATACGAGTTTAGCGCTATAGGCAAAAATGTAGCTGAGATTTCAAGCTAAAAATCTTTTCACAGTGGTGAATTCGCACGGTCAATAGTTTTTCCAGAATTTCATTTTGAATTTTCAAGTCCTGAGAGGGGGGTTGCAAAAAGCGAAATTCTGGAGTGGTCCACAGGAACGAAAATATACAAAAAGTTATTTGAACCAGTCGTACACTTGAACCATACCCGAAAAATCGATTGTTTTTAAGTTATTCAATGAACAAATTTTGTTTGCCATATCAATAATTTTTTTGGGGATAAAGATATTATCGCAGAGGGATGATCGAATATTCGACCGACGCGTCTTTTTTAGGGCTACGACTTCCCTATTTGAACAAAATTTGTATGAAGACTTCCTAATGCGTTATTGAATATAAACTGATTTTTCAAAATTGCACTTCATTTTTTTACCCCCAAAATGATATTCCACGACTTCGGCACTGTAGACAAAAATAAAGCCCGGATTTTTCGGAACATTTTGTCTCATCGCGTCGGTCTCGTTGGGTTGTAGTTTGGCATCAATCCACGCACATCGCTCTTCATCCCCTACAAAAACCGTACACCCCGATTTTTAGGCAAATTTGGCTTCAGCAGCCTCGGCACCTACAGAATCACCTATCAAAAAACTGGCCTGCTTTTAATTTTATTCCGATTCCAATATACAGCACGTCTGTACTAATTTCCAAAATGAAAAAAATACAAAAAAATAGCGTACAATATTTAGGACCATGAAAACTTGATGTCCATGATCTTGATTTCATTATTTAAAAAAATATATTTTCAAAAAAATAGGAAAACATTGGTTCTGTTGGGAAAAAGTTGTTCGACGCGAACTTTTTTCCGCGACAAACATCATTCTAGTCGTATACCCTTTTGGTTACGATTTTTTCACCTTAGTCATAAATTAGAAAAGTTGAAACAGATTCAAATTTTCTTTCAGTTGAGATTAATTGTAAATCAGAAACCTTATTACAATAACAGAAATTCTGATTTACCATAAAATTATACCAAAATGGAAATAGAAACAAATCGTAAGAGGTGCGGGTTGTCATTTCGTCGAGAAAAAACGTATCACTGAAGGATTAAACATATAAATGATAATACGTACAACAACATTGAGCAACAAATCTAATGGCCCAATTCGAAAACCGGCATTTATGACTTAGAAAAAATTGACATTGTTCCGCACATATCTTTCAGATTGTGTCCGGATTCTTTTTGGATAAAAAAAAATAACTAGAAAGAAAATAACATGAAAGGAGATGTAATAAGTGAATTCTTTTATGTGGAAGAAGTACATATGTTGGCTAAATTTGTTTTCTATGCTCGTTTAAAGAATGAGCTTGGGCATTTCTGACATTCTTATCATTAAAATTAAGACGTTGATTGCTTGAATTGGCTTTGTTTAAAGTTTTCGGCCAGGAATATAAATAAGTAGGTAAACAATTTAACGAGGCAGGATACGTTTAATCCATTTATTTAGGCACAAACATAAATAAAGTATATGGAAACAAAAAATACTACCACATTTTATTTATCCAATAGTTTTGGATTTTTTTTACTTTTCACGCCGTGACACCCATATGAGCACAACATAGTTACATCACGCCAACCACCAATATGAGCTCCATATGAGCACAATAATTTCGTCACGTCATGGCGCCAATGTGATCTCCACATGAGTACTACAATTTCTTCACGCCGTGAAGAATTCATTCCGTTATATCTGTGTGCCTCATCGGAACATGAGACTATTATGGGTATTTATTTTTTTGCGAATGCCAACCAAAATAATCAAAATAAAGTTCCGATACCTTATTCCACATGTACCTATAAGAGAAAAAAAACATAGAAAAAAAATACCAAATAGTGGCTCATTGTCAGTTGTAGCGACGCTGAGAGCATTTTTTTAGACGCTCTGCAGGAGTACGCGGCAATTTTATGAATATTAGCATCTAGAACGAGAGAAAAATTATTCTTTTTTTTCATCCTTTATCTTTCATTAATCCTGCTGGAGAAGTACACACCATTATCTTCGAATATGGGTCTTCGCGAAATGACATCAGTTTGAATGAATTTTCCTTTTTTTTCCCAAAATATTGGTCTTAGTTTGTTCATAAAGAAAAATATTGATGATTCGTGAAAATCTCGTTCGTATCTTTAGAGAATCTATCTAAGAAGATACCGTTAAACTTTCAAGATAATTGGATGAAAATTGCCCGCCTTATGCGTCATTTCGATGTAAAAAAAAACGTAGTATCGAGAAAAACGCATTCGAAGCTTCAAGACGGATTTGGGAGATATCATATCCACACGCCGGAATTGGAGCTCTCAGGTGAACTCTGTGTATACCAACGGAGGCATTTCGATGGTAGGTCTTCAATTGTTGCGTCGTGTGTATTTTTTCTACAACGACTGGACTAAAAGAGTCCAAATTGCTACTTTCACGGTCTAGGCTGTTACGAGCGCTTCGGACGCTCTACGAAAAAACGAGTTCGAACGTTTTTTAAATTAAATGAAAAAATCGTGCATTATTTGTTTTGCATACCTGTCATTCTTGTGATGCTTATACATCGATTAAACCAACAAACAAAGGTAAACATTATTTTCTACTCAAATGTAACGTGTTAGTTACGCACGCCTACCTGCAAACCGCTATCTATAATTATCGTTAATTTTTTTTCTGAATAGGCTTTTTTTCCATTACTTTTCAACACGTTACACCGAATCGTTGTACATTGCGATTGTTCGAATTATCGATTCGAGGAGAAAAAATCATCTTGGGGTAGTAGAATGTGGCAAAAAAGTGTCGTAACGATCGAGCATTATGGCTCGGCCACAGTTTAATCGTGTCAAAAGAGGCAACGCGGAAAAGTAATATAATCGGGAAAATGACGATGTTGGGTTTGGTTGCGGCGCGGCGGTGCGATTCGTCAAACGAGTCGCACGAGGGGAATTTTGGAACTCGCGTCTCAATGATGTCGCTTGTACGAGAGGAGACATCGTTATACTCGAGGTGGTAATACCCGCGGGTAGTAGGAACCGTTAATGGAGATCGTTTGCGACTGTTTAATTTGACTCGTCCGCAGCGAGCTTCTTGCTCTCGTTTCTCCGGGCCCTCTCTCTCGCTCATTATCTCGTATTCTCTCGTTACCTTTACCGCGCAACCGCCCTCACCGGTGCCCTCTTTCAATGCGAAAGTGTCACACCCCCGTTCGGGGGTGGCGGATCCCCTCCGCCGATACCCAGAGATCCTCCCGCACCCCTTCAGTCGTGCTCTATCTTTACAATTGCTCGGCGTAGCGCGCTTGCTCCTTTCACTATCCATTTGTAGGATCCAACTTCCTACCTTTCTCGGTCTCTTCAATCGAAGCGCTAACGAGTGTAGCTCGTTATAAGTTGACGTAACAACTGTCGACTGTCCCGAATTAAGCAAGATCGCGGAGGGATATCGTTCCAATATTATTTCATCGCTTTGATAGGTAACGGTCGTACGTAGGTACAAGCCATCCCTCGTCAAGATTTCCGAGTCACGCAAATATTATCAGTGCCAATTGCATTGCAGATGAAGGAACAAGATAAGCTGCGTTCCATAAAAGGGCCGCCGTTTCGTCTAGTTGACATTTTTTAAAATATTCATCATTCCTGTTCGAAGGATTCTCAAAGTATGGCGTTTTTTAAATCTAGGTAAGATCCGCCAACTAGTTGGGGTAGATAGGGGACATAGGGGCTACAAGTAGCAAGCGAGTTGCCGCCAAACTATAAACATTGTAGTTACATATTAACAGTATTCCAACGCTTTTAGTAGTAACGGACGCGCACACAACGGCTAGTATATACTCGCTTAGGAGCCGCACGGAGAAGTCACGTCACTGCCGCCCGTGTTACCAGGTAAATGAACTTTTTTCTATCGCAATTTTTTTATTTGTGGCTTAATTAAAGTTATTAAATAGTGTTGATGTCTTTATTCGATGCTTTGTTAAATTAGCTGCGATGTCAGCTTGATTACGTTGCCTCAAAACTAATACATAATTAAATAAAAATACAAATGTAATGGATGGAGGCTAAAAGTAACAAACTGACGGGGTAACAAGCAACTTGTTAAGGAGTATGCATAACTTTGGAATTCCATAAAATCGATTCTTCGTTCATTTTATTTTCTTAGTGCGGAGAGTCTTAACTTTGATTTGGTTCAAAGATTTTGTAAAGATTCTAAAAATTCACCGATTTGTGCCGATTTTAGTGAAGCAGTTTGGAACGTCTCGGTGCGTACGGCTCTAGCGCTGCGCCGTGCATTTTATGGTTTCTAAGGGCATTAGACTTTGTCCAACCATTTTTATACGGTGCAGGAATCGCAGATTTAAAGTACGAAAAATAATTGTGATTTTATCTCAGACACGTACTCCATATACCAGGGCACTGTCTTATAATTAAATTTTTCAAATAACAATTGGGACGAAATAGTCGATTTCATAGATAGAAATTTGAAATAAAGATGTTTATTTTTTTACTAGCTCCATTAGTTATGGAGATATAAGCCACGAAAGTTTATCGATTCACCTTTCGTTCATCGTTTCGTCCCTTTCACTCATCGTTCCGTCTCTCACGTAAAAATGTTCCTTGTTTGTGTCTTCTTTACTAATCGAGCTAGCAAAACAAAATGAAAGAAACATTTTTTATTGCCAACTGAAAATAAACATTTTTTCTTTCAAACGTTTTTCCACAATATGCATTTTTTCGTAACAATCGTCATTATAGCAATTGAATTGTTTGTAACGGAAAAAACGATTCTAGAATAAAATGAACGTTCTATTCGTTTTGCCCGTACCCGAAACCATAGAGAACGACCGATGTTATTTAGCAGACCCAAACATTTATAAGAAAATTGTATACGGAAAAAGTGCATTTAGTACGTTTTCTTTTCTTGCGTTTATCGTGAAAGTATACTTTCCAATTTAGCGTACGTCATATCTCGAAATCTAATCGTCTGGTTTACTCCAAATTTGGACTGAACAACTTTTATAACATATCCAAACGACAGACCGGATGATTTTTTCATATCTTCCTGCATTTGTTAAGGCCTTGGGCCACTCTAGGATTTTCCCCAAAACAATTTTTGTTGTCGTTAAGTAGGTACCTTAGAACCCATAAAATTATATTCCAAAAGATTATGGGTGTGAATAATCGCTAAGTTCTCGATTTTCGAAGTTTGTTAAAGATTAAAGATATTGAAACATTATTCATGTCGCAACCTTGTACAAACATCAAATGAGCTTATCTTAAAACTACATTTTTCAAGTGAGCCGGACTCATAACTCAAACGAATTTTAACCGATTTACTTGAAATTTTAACTGTATATTTAGAATTACATTTTCTAAGGCACTACGTAGGATTTTTTTTTATTATCCTGCATAGTTCCCTTTTTATAAACAATTTTCTGACGATTTTGTCATGGCATTTTATACTTTTTGTTTTGGTATTGCGCCATTTCGATCCAAAATAGCTATAGCTATTCTTATATGTAATCGAAAAAACTTTATTGTCTCATCATAACTAAAAAAATATAGGAGTTGTCGGTTCGGCCGTTGACCTTCCAGAAATGAAGCAGTCATCGGAAAAATGCTGCACAGTCGCCATTTTGACATGTATCGTTGTGAAAAAATATTTTTGTATAGTCAATTATGTGTATTATGAAACGCCCATTTTGTAGCTTGAATCCATTTTATGGTTTTGTTGAAAAAAAATCACGAAATATACCGCTTTTTTACCTCTAGAGTAGGTTGAGGCCTTAATAAAAAAGTTTAACGCGAACAATTTCTGCAATTTTTAAAATTTCGAAAAACGATCCGGTGCTTTCATAGCTTCATCGTTGTACTAAAAGTATATTTTTCCATTTTTTCATTTTAGATGAAGCTCATTACCGGAATCATATACGCGAATGACAATGAGCCCTGTGGACGCTACAGTCCTGCGGGTAAAGGACAATGATTATTTTGTTTATATATATTTTCCAATAAAAAAACGGTGACATGTCACACCTATGTCTGTGTCTGAAAGATCGAACTTATCATTCCACACTGAGAGAAAAGTGCATAGTGTTTATACAAAACGTGCATGGTAAAAGAGAGTATAGCCGAATTCCCGATAGTTTATTGTCACCGCAATCATAATATGGTTAACACAACTATAAGCGAAAAGTATACGCAAACAGGCGACTTTGGTAGCGTGCTTGACTTACTATCCAGTATTGTAAAAGGCTTTACAATATCGATATGGTTAATTCAGCTATATCACAAAATCGGCGCACAATTACTAATGCTGCACTGACAGCAAAGTAGATGGTATTTATGAAAGACGCCCACATCAAAAGAGGAGATAGTAAAATCCTGTATAGTTTATTGGCACCGTAATAATAATATCGTTAGCACAACTATAAGCGAACAACTGCTCGACGCGTGCTCGACTATCTATTATCCCCCAAAAGGCTATTAACTATTGTGAAAATATTAACTGAATTAACTATATCGATATTGTAAAGTCTTTCGCAGTAGTTTATAGTTATTTCAGGGATACGAGATAAAAAAACACACTACCAAAACGGCACGATTAGATAGACGCTTATAGTTGTGTTAACCATATTATGAGTGCGGTAGCAATAAAGTATGTGCATTTTACTATGACCACTTTTATCATAGGCGTTTTTTTTTAAATGAATACTATGGAAATTTTTCTCAATGCAAGTTTGTACTATTTATATGGTTGACATTAACACTTGTTGAGTATAAAATGTTACAAGGTCTTACAAAAAGTGACCATACGAACAACACTATGGTAATCTTATAGTGGAAACGTAAATCATTTGTGGAACGTTTCAATAAAGAAGAGACAGCGGTGCCACGCTATGATCGATATAGATATATAAGCGCATTCATTTATTAGTTTTTAGAATTCGAAATTTCGAAAACTATCGGGCTGCGCCAAAAAAATCCATCTAAGCAGTGACATATATTATCAAGAAGGCAATCTGTGCAAAATTCCAACTATATCAGAGGTAACAGCTATTAAGTATTGCAGCTGAAATTACTATTATCTGTTGTGCCAAATCTACGATCGAAATAACATAAGTACCCGGTAGCATAGTGGCAGCGTGCGTGAATATACAGGGTGTCCGAAATGTCACGCAACGATACGCATTAGCCGCAGATGTAAAATGTTGCGTGACATTTGGGACTCCTTGTAGATAGGTAGGTCGTAGGTTCGAATCTCCATGCAGGTGAAATATTTTCTTCGATAGGAATCATTTCAGGAGGTCAGGGAATAACAAGTCATGATAAACAATCACAAAAGTATCACTCTCAATTGAAAATTTTTGAATTTATGAAATATTATATACATTTAGTAGGCATACCATTCAATATGGTAAATACCACTATTTTTTGATAGTGTAAGGAATCATCTATTTTATGAAAACCTACTATATTATATAGCATTGACAATCAACGTATGCTTGAAAGATATATTTTCGGCAGTAACCATGACTATAAAATATTATTGTCCCCTCAGGGTAATATAAAATATGGTTGAAATATGGTTCAATTTATACATTTCTCTCTGTGTAAAATAAAGTGATTTTTCGCGATTTTTTTTGGTGGAAGGACAAGTGAAACGTTGATAATATACAAAATGGTGACGCTGGAGCCATTTTTGCGAAGCATGTTGAATGCGAGACGCTCTGTGGCACGCAGTACAACTGACGCAGATATGAATTTAGAAAAAATATAAAAAATTCTATTCACTTACATGAGTATAGGTAAATAAATACGCAGGAGATTTTGAAAATATGAATTTTGGTGTAATTGACAAGTACTTAACGGAAAACTGAATCTTCGGTAGAAAAAAGGACGATCATTTGTTAATAACTAATGTTATAATGAACTCATGGAAAATCCCGTACGTATTTCTCTTCGGAATGTAATTTTAAAAATTCGCTCAAAATTTGGAGTGAGAGGAATGAAAATTGTTGGAGTTAAGCTGCGTGCCGTTTTGAACAATTATGTCACGAGACAAACGGTCGACGTCTCGCACACGGGCCTGCGGACCTTTGTTTTGCAGGTACCAAACTTTAGTCCCCTTATTCAAGATGGTTCAAAGCATCTCTGAAGGCAATAACACAAAATTAAAAATTCTCCCGAGTTGTTACCCCTTAATTGCCTCACTTTTCGTGTGAATACCTACTCGGTTTCTATATATGCTTTATTGTACTAAGATTGTTACTACACAATGTTTTCCTACACCGTACGGGCATCAGTTACTTTTTCAGCTTATAAACAACGTATATGTTGCAGTACGAGGATTATAAAAGATGTTATGAAAGAGGCGCCACTTCGAAAGAGGTGGCGAAAGAGGAAATTCGTGAATAAACTGAAAACTTGTGTTCCATCGGAGATCATAGAGGTTGAAAATGCGATTCGTGTGCTTAAATAATTAATACTTAAATTAAATGGAGAGCCTACAAAAATATTTATTATACTTTCATTTAATTGAAAACTAGATTCGTTTAATTCTCGTAAAACATGCCCCTTCTGTTAAAACTTGCCCCAGTCGTGTTACAACTAGCTCCGAAACCGGGGTTAAAAGTAACACCGGACTTATTTTTTTTTAAAGCGGCGTTGTTAATATATCTATTTACATTTGTATAAGAATGGTTATTAGCCCATGTAGAAGGAAGTTTATCTGGCTGTAGCCAGATGAATTTGGGGTAATAAACATTCTTATACAATCATCCGTTTCAGAGATACGAGCTCTTAAGGAAGCTTTCCAGTGTGACAGCCCGAAAAATCGCTGTTTTTCGCGATTTTTTTTTTTTAAAGAAAAAAAAATCTAATCGGTCTGGTTTTTTTTTTGTATATTAATTGGGTATTGAAGAATACAAAACAATTTTTTTAAGATCGATTTATTTATTAATTAATATCTATAAAAATGATGAAACAATTGTTGCAGAAAATGCACTTGGATGTGGTGTCCACGTTGGGGGTCACAATTTTGATCGGAAACAAAAAACACAAAAAGATTATTGATCGGTATATAATTGGCTTTCGTGCTATGGAGGCTTTTTTTTTTTTTTTTTTTTTTGCAAAAATGGCGCCGGTTTGAACAAAAAGTATCGATTTTAGCATTTTTTTTGGCAGTTTTTTTTACAAAAAAATAGGAAGATGTCAAAAAAAAAAAAAGCTTCCATAGCACGATAAACAATGACGTTAAGAATATTGTGTAAAAAATTCAACTCGATAGCTTTAAAACTCTGCCCTCCAAGTTGGACACCGTTTTGAAAAATGCTGTTTCGAGAAAAAGGCGTTCAAAGTTTCGCTGTAGCTGTAGCGCTCCGTTGCCTTCTTCCAAGAAATGCTGTACAGTAACCGACATAATCTGAATTTCGGCATGAAAATTTCAGGGAATATTCGGAAGAGTGTATACTATTCGATAAAGCAAAAAAAAAAAATCGATTTTTTGAAAATTTCACACTGGAAAGCTCCCTTAACTAAAACTGGTTACGTTTATTACCCTTGTCGCCCCTGTCTACTTACAACGGAGAAGCTGCGCCTTCTCCGTTGTAACCCAAACAAACCCAAACAGTGGTCCTCTCTACACTATCCATCGAGCCGATGTACGAAAACCGCACCAATGGTGACTCATTGGAACGATGCAGAGGTGCTTTAACACAAAGCAACAACGAAACTTATGACATGCAAAAACCCTAATAGTACAGTCGTGCTGTCGTCAAAAAACGCCGGTATTAGAAAAAAAATAAATAAAAGAAGGCCAGTTTTTTGACAGTTGACAGGTCTGTAGGTGCCGCGGATGCTAAAGCCAAGTTTGCATAAAAATTTGTCTGTAGGGGTTTTTTAGGGGATGAAGGGGGATGGGGGTGGATTGCTGCCAAACTACAACCCCTACGAAATCGGCGGCATGCAACAAAATGTTTAGAGAAATCCGGGCTTCATTTTTGTGCACAGCGCCGAAGTCGAGGAAGTTCATTTTTGGAGTGATAAAGTGGGATGAAATTCTTAAAAATCAGTTTCAATTCAACAACTAATTAGAAAAATTAATACATTTTTTGTTCACATGAGAATGTTGTAGCTCTTGAAAAGACGCGTCGATCGAGCATTTGATCATCACTCTCCGATAATATCTTCACGCTAAAAAAGAATGTTGATAAAATAAAAAAATTGTTTATTGAATAACTGAAAAACAATAGACTTCTCGGGTATGGTTCAGATGTACGAAATGTAGAGAATAATTTTATGTATATCTTCGTTTCTAAGGACCACCATTGAATTTTGCTTTTTCCAACCCCTCTCGGGGGTAGAACATTCAAAATGAAATTCTGGGAAAACCATTGACCGTACGAACTCGCCACCCTGGAAAGATTTGTAGCTTGAACTCTTAATTACATTCTAACTCGTATCTCTTCATTCTCGGTTTTCAAAAGTGGGGTTGGGAAGCGTGCCAAAAATCGGTTTTTTGAGATTTGGCGAATTTTTTTTATTGAACTCAATTCAAATTAAAAAGTTGTAGCTCTCAAAAATACGCGTCGGTTCGGTAGAAAATCATCTCTTGACTCCAAAACGACCCCCCCCCCCCTTACATAAAATAACGAAATCGTCTGAAAATGTTGTTTCAGTAATTACTCAAAAACGGTTGATTTTACGGGTGCAGCTTGAATCTATGAAATGTAAGAATTAATATTCTCTACATTTTCGTCCAGATAAACAACGCTCGAATTTTACCATGTTTTATCCCTTAACGAAGATGCATGTTTTAAATCTTTTTTCGACAAAATTTTGACTGTACCAAATTTTTCAATGGGGATCACTCGTTCCTTGAATATTCAGCTTCAATTTTATTCATAGACTTAACTCCGTCGGGTTAACCCTTGGGGGTGCAAAATCACGGTAAACAATATTTTGTACAATTTTTCGAAATTTCTCTTCGCCAGGTCATCTTACGAATTTCGTCTAAATGTAAAAGTTGGTGCCCCCAAAAATAACCGTAGAATAAGTACTATATCAACCCTGATCCTCAATATCAACCCTCATCCTCAATATCAACCCCCTTGAAACAATTGATGTATTTTTTAAATGTGTATATAAATTATTTTATTCAAAATGTTAAGCACATAAAAGAGCAACATTTCAATAAAATTTTCATCCAAAAGTTTGGTAAATTAAGCCAGTAGGACCTGGTTCCCGGAGACCCCAAAAAAATATCCTCGTGGTAGTCAAGATAACTCATGATAGCTTCATCTGAAAATAAGAAAACCAAATTTTTTCTGACAGTAGATAAGTATAGCTTGTAATTGAACGCGGGATTTTCGAAAAAATTTTTGGCATAGTTGTATGTAAAATAGTTCACTTTTTGGTACAATTTACACTACGTATAGCCTTGTAAAATTAGTTGTAATCGAAAAAAACCTTTGTTCAATCACTGGTCAATGCTATTTTGAAAAAGTGTGGAAAATTTCGGTAATATCGGTGCATCAGTTTTTGAGAAAGCGTGTCCACGGCTTTCAAAAATAGTGTTCTGAGGAAAAATGCGATATACACGTGTCGCTCCCGGCCGGTCTTTCCCAACGGGAGGAATTCCCAAAGGCTCTCTCTCTCTCTCCTAGACTTTTAATCCGATTGACTTAAATCTTTGGGAGAATATTCTTGACATATTCTACTATCAGACAATAGAAGTAAAAAAATGGATTTTTTGAAATTTTGAAACCCACGTAACGACTTAACATTTTATGGGATGATAAATGTATAGGGGTTTTCAATTGACGCGGGGAACATCTGTTGGCGGCCTGTAGCGGCCATGTTGTTTCGGTAGCGTTTGTCTAATCTATTGTTTATTATTCGGTCACTGATGCCAAATTACCATGGCAAGTTACACGATTGAACAGCACGTCCAAATGTTAAACTTTATTATCCAAATGAGTGTTCGTTAGTGTAAACGTTGCGCGCGTTGCGCCCATTTCACGGCAGGCGCGGTGGCCCTTCACAGTGGACTCTCCAACGTTTGGTGGCCAAATTCAAGACGATCGGTTCGGTAAACTATCAGCCAACACCAGTACGTCAAAGGAACGCCAGATCGGCCGAGAACATCACCGCGGTCCGTGAAAGTGTGCAGGAGAACCCGAGGTAATCAATTCCTCGCCGCGTGCACAAGAACTCGGCTTTTCGCAGACTTCAACTTGGCAAATTTTGTGTGAGGGACTTGGGCCTACACTCGTACAACATTCAACAGACCCAGAAGCTGAAAGTTAATAACCATAGACAACGCCGTTTCTTCACTGACTCGGTTTCGAAGCGTTTGGAAGAGGACCTCGATTTTGGCCGAAAAATCATCTTTAGCGACGAGGCGCATTTTTGGATGAATGGCTATGTTAACAAGCAAAATTGCCGTATATGGGACGACGCTAACCCACACGAGGTTCACCAGGTGGCAATGCATCCACAAAAAGTTACTGTTTGGTGCGGATTTTGGGCTGGCGGCGTCATTGGTCCGTACTTTTTTGAAAACGACGTTGGTGAGGCTGTCACCGTCAACGGCGAACGCCACAGAACGATGATAACCGATTTCTTTTTGCCCCACTTGAACGATATGGACGTAGACGATATGTGGTTCCAACAGGACGGCGCTACGTGCCACACAGCGGACGCCACGATGCACATTCTGCATGAAACATTTGATGGTATGCTTATCTTTCGCAGAGGTGACGTGAATTGGCCACCAAGATCGTGCGATTTGAACCCACTAGACTTTTTCTTGTGGGGTTCCTTGAAGTCGCAGGTCTATGCCAATAAGCTGCAATCGACCGATGCTCTTGAAGTCAACATAATCCAGGCCATCGCTCAAATTCAGCCGGATCTATGCGGCAGAGTCATTGAAAATTGGACCACTCGGGTCCGTGCCCCCGTGAGAAGTCGCGGCGGACATTTGAACGATGTTATATTTCATACATCCTATCCTTTCCATACAGGCCTACCCTTTCAAATAAAAAAAGAATTTCGTTAATACCTCACACAGAGCTTGTTTCATTCCATTTCAACATTTACCCGCCCTTATTGAAAAATCCTTTATTTTAGGGACAGTTTGCAGCGTTGGAGAATTGAATGACTCAATTTTACGCCATTGAATATCTAGAGCACCGCATGAAACGCCACTGAATATGTAACCGTAACCCATTAACTTTTTCAAGGGGGTTGGTATTGAGAATGAAGGTTGATATAATACTCATTCTACGCGTATTTTTGATGGCAACAAACTTTACATTTAGACGAAATACTTAAAATGACGTGGCGAAGAGAATTCTCGAAAAAACTGTACCAAACATTGTTTACCCTGATTTTTCACTCTGATGCATCAACCTCACAGGGTTGAGTCTATGAATAAAATTGAAGCTGAATGTTCAATGAACAAATTATCCCCAATGAAAAATTTCGTACACCCAAAACTTTTCCGGCAAAAGATAAAAAAATGTTTTCTTTAGCGACGGAATGAAAACATGGTAAAATTCGAGGGTTGTTTATATGAGCGAAACTGCAGGGAATATTACTCCCTACAATCCATACATCCAAACTGCACCCGTAAAATCAACCGTTTTTGAATAATCGCGAAAACAACATTTTCAGAGTATTTTGTCATTTTTTATGGGGGGCGGGGGGTTACTTTTGGAGTTGAGGGATGACTTTATATCGAATCGACGCGTATTTTTGAGAGCTACAACTTTTTCATTCAAACAGAGTCCGAAAATAAATTCCCGAAGAGTTATTCTCAAAAAACTGATTTTTGGTACGTTCTCCTCACTTTTTAAAATCGGACACAAAGAAATACGAGTTTAGCGCTATAGACAAGAAAGTAGCTTAGAGTTCAAGCTACAAATCTTTCCACGGCGGCGAATTCGTACGGTCAATAGATTTTCCAGAATTTCATTTTGAATTTTCAACCCCCGAGAGGGGTTGGAAAAATCGAAATTCAAGGTGAGTCTATACAAAAGAAAATATATAAAAAGTTATTCTCTACATTGCGTACATTTGAACCCTACCCGAACAATCGATTCTCTTTGAGTTATTGAATGAACAAATTTTTGTTGATATATCAATCATTTTTTTGGGGCTAAAGATATTATCGGAGAGGGTTGATCAAATATTCGATTGGCGCGTCTTTTCAAGGGCTAAAATTTTCCTATCCGAACAAAAATTGTATGAATTTTTCATAAAGAGTCATTGAATTGAAACTGATTATTCAAAATTTTACCCCACTTTTTCACTTCCACGACTCCGGCGCTCTAGACAAAAATAAATCCGGATTTTTCTAAAAATTTTGTCTCGTGGCGTCGACCTTGGAAGGGTTGTAGTTTGGCATCAACCCACCCCGTCCCCCTTCTTCCTCTAAAAAAACATCACACCTCGATTTTTAGGCAAACTTGGCTTTAGCACTCGCGGCACCTTCAAAATTACCTGTGAAAAAACTAGCCTTCGTCTAATTTTTTCCGATTCCAATATACAGCACGACTTTGTTTTATTTCGGAGGATTATTTTCCGAGCGGGAGTGTTTACCCCGAAGGGCGTTTTTAAAACAGCGCTCTGCACAAACATTCTATCTACCACATTTATCTATATTTTTCAATACAAAAATTGTAAGAGATACCTAAAACCATCCTCTTAAATGCAAAAAAAAAAAAAAACACAAATTTGTAAACCTGCATACGTTTTCCCAGAATAACTTCACGAAAATTCCGCTTATTCCCGGCCACGAGCTTGGTGAAACGCCTCAAAAATTTCTCGGGTACGCTCGTAAATGAGAATTTTGTTCATCGACAGGTTTTTTTTTCCACAACTCGATGGCGAGACTCTTTTCCTCCCTCAAGATAGATAATGCTGTTCTATAGAAGAAAGGCTAGAAGGAATAGAACATTGACCGGATAAAAGTTGTTACGGAACGTTTTACATTACTGATACGTATTTTTGTTTGTTTTTCCCACTATATATTTGGATAAATAGTACGCGTTTGAAGAACGTCCTCCAATTAAATATCCGATTCAAGAGACTCGATCCGCGGAGTTCGAGACTCAGTAGAGGCGCACACAGCCTCTGTGGGCGCTTGTCGTGGTGGTTGGTTCAGAAAGAGGTTGGCTGGTTAAGAAAACACGGCGCGACGGCAACGGACGGGGAAAAATCGTCAATGCTACCGCTGCTGCTGCACCGTGTGCTTTGGACACTCGTAGTTTGGGAGCACCTAGGTACAAGGCGTGCGTTCTACGGCCAACGTTTGTACGATTTGGAGAAAAAAAAATACGAAAAATAAAATAAAAATACGAGGACGTCTCGCAGTTCGCTTTACACAAGTTCGGACCGAAAGCCAGCTTGACTCGTAGCTTGGAATCGTTCGGCAACGATCATACGTACGTCGAAAGCGTATATCGGGAGGGAGGATACGGGAGTAAAAGGAGAAAACGATAGGGTTAACCGCCCATGTATCAACGATCCTTCTCGATGCATAATTAAGGACGACGAGGAGGACGAGGACGACGTCCCCTTTAATCCCGTCCTCGTGTTTGCGTTTTCTCGTTCGATCGGTAGTTTCCTCTATATTCACCGACGTTGCAAGCTCTCTTTCTCTCCCTCTCCTCTCTTTTCGCCCGATCTACGAACGTCCCTCTCGGCGCATCGAACCTTTGACCGTCGGACGAATCGAATTATTCCCGTTCTCCGAACATCCGTGTATCCATCCAACTACGTATGTATATATATATATAAAAGATAATTGTATGCGCTTGGGTAAAGTCGGCCGCGCCAGCTCTACGGTTGGGCTGGTGCGATGTTTCCGATCCCACTGGTCTCTCGAACCTTTGCTCTGTTTCGCCCCTATCGCAAGGAAAGAGAATCGTCGGGAGGAGGTGCGCGGCTGGAAACAAATGATTATGCACGAGGATAAAAAAGGGCACTGGACTCGGCAACGAAGTTTATTCAATTTTCTTGATCAAGCGATGGTCATATAGTCGAGAAAGTAACGAAAAACAATAGTCCAGCAATAAAATAGCCCATGGTGCACGCTTGGTAGAAGAGTACACAGCCGTTTCAACGTTTTTCGATTTGCACGGATGCGTTCATCGGCCGCCGTTCGCGATTCTTGTTCATTGTAGAATGCGAAAAATTGTTCCAAGTGTCAAAGACAATCTGTGTGGAAGGTATTTGTCGCTTGTTCCACTTTTCGATAACCTGAGTTTTGTATTTTCATCGCTCATTATATAGATACCGTTTTTATTGTGTTGCCAACCATCGTTTCCGTTGTGTTTGCCAACAATCGTTGGGATTGCCCTTTGATACTCGTCCCTCCTAAGCCCCCCGCCCGCTCTCAATGATATCACTTCGAACGCTTAACAATAATCATTCAGTCTTGATTGAATGACGTTTTAATCTGGAAAAGAAATCTAATTTTTGTTCCGCAACGTTGCATTATCTGTAGATGCATCGAGTTCCCTAGCGCCTCCCTCTTGCCTGCGCGATTACAATAATGGGGGGCTGCGCCGCAGGTCCCGATGGAAGCGACCTAGGGCAGAGAGTAATAGGACTTCGTAAAAAGCTTGATACCTGTCGTTTTTTTTCAACGATTTTTTTTGTTCACGCCAATGCCTCAAACGCTTGTGAGTTTCATTACGTGTCATCACAACGCTTGCCAGTGCTTCGGATAGCTGCGTGCCTCGACCGTTGTTGTGGACGACAAATCAAAGGATGCACGGCGGTTTGTCTCCTTATTTTCGGCTCTCGTTGACTTGATTTAATTATATGCGCCCGGAGATCGATGAAGGTTGGAAGAGCCAGTGTTGGATTTTCCCGACCATCCGAACATCCGCCTCTGTAGGTGAAAGTGGTGAGAGCTGTCGATGTGGCGCGAACGCACACGTGTGTATGCATTGCAGAGAGCGAGGACTAATGAAATATGGGAAAGCTTTTAGCTTTTAGCGAACGTCTGATATATCCGGAATATTCAGGCCGTGTGGCACGTGGCACTCTATACATGTATCAGGTTAATTGATGCATCGCGCGTCTCCAATCAAGGTAAACAATAAATAAATTTGCCAATGTAGAAAAGAGAGAAGCGACGAGCTCGTTGACTGACGGTTTTTTTCTTCGTTTTTTTTTTTTCGATTCCACTCTCTCGCCAGACCTCACAGCAGAGTTGGCACGCTACGCCCAGTGGATGAGGATCGAGTCCGCGTGAGAGACATCATCGGTAACGCGCAACTACTCGTCGTTCACCGAGTTGGAACGCGCCCGCATACGCGATCGTCGCCGATCTGGGAGAGTGCTTTTTTAATTGCGAGTACCGTAAAACGGGGCTGGCTTGACATTCACGGTAACTTTGACAGCTTTTGGGGCCACTTTGACAGAGCGCCAAAATACGGCTTAAATGTGTGCGCAGCGAGTCCGCGTGACTTTTTGTGGCGAGCGGCGGATGCGGGCAATAAACTGGAACAGCAATTTGTTGTTCAAGTTTATTATAATGTTGCTAAAGTTGATTGTAATGTTGCTGAAGTTGATTTTGATCTCAATGATAGTTATAAGACTGATTAAGTGCCTATAATAGAACCTTAGGTACGTGAAATTTCGATGTACAATGTTTCCTTAAGGGAAAAGAATAAAATACATGGTCAAAAAATCTTTTAGGTTTTATAATGTATATTTTGAATTATGCAAAAAAAATTATTCGTCAAAAGAATACAAAACGGCGGCGCACGAGCTGCTATAGTACTATTGGTTTTCAACCAACTCTCTCCGCGGCACGCAGAACTGTCGTAAATTTAGTCCCGGCACTAAGAGTGAAATATTTTCCTTAATTATAGTTCACTTTTAGCAGTCAGGTACGGGGGAAAACTGAAAAATAATAAAATAAAAAAAAAAATACAAACGAGATTGAAAAAACGTTCGTTTTTTCGACCATAATTTTCATATCAGAAGTAATATATTTTTTACAATTTTCAATTAATCGAAAAAAGCGCTCGTCTTTGACTGATAAAGCAATTTGAGATGACACAGTTAAAATTTGAAGTCAATTGGACGAAAACTGTTCAAGTTCTGCTGCGTGCCGATTTCAAAAACATGGTTCTGGGAAAACCTTGTTTTTTTTCGTGTAAATTAAAAAATAAAAATTTGCCCGAAATAAGTTAAACGTATGCTTAATGATATTGACCTTTTCTCCAAATTGCAAATAAATAATCCAATAAACAAAAAAAATCGGTAAAAACAACCTTTTTCGGCCTGTCACAGTGGTGTTTTCCCTTAATAAAGATGACAATTTGATTGTAAAAAATATTGAATATGAAACTGTTGTTTTTCATTTAATTCCACGTATAATATATAAATATAATTGTTTTTATCTTTAATCTTAATTATTAACCTAATATTTGACACAAGCTGCATTTTAATCCCCAGTCAAACAAATCCCACACTCGGGGTTACTCTGACACTTAAAACAAACAAAAAAAAAAAAATATATATATATATATAAAATTGTGGGTGGGGAGCTCGACTTTCTTATACACTTTTTGATAGCCAAAAAGGATACATGGTTGTATGGGAGCGAAATAAGTTGGAATTGAGGATGTTAAAAAAAAGTTACCTGCAAAAAACTCCCAAAACCTGTTCAAAGTAGCCCGGTTTTACGGTACTCGTCCGACGGTAACTTTTGAACAATTTCGTTCGACTCTTTCCAATTTCATCTCTCGAACGCACATTTTCTCGCCCCAGTATATCGATACTCAATCCCGAAAGAAAATGATCGGTACTTTCGGGGAAGGTGGAATAAACTCTTAGAGAATAATTGTATCGGGACGGAATCGTCCGTCCTCCCAGTTCCTCCGAAAACCTCTTTATTTAGCTCGCACCCTCGCATCTCCTCGTGCTCTCTGCGTCCTTTATTCATTCTCATTCAAGTGCATCGAGTGCATTACCGTGTCAGAAACATGGCCCGTCTTTTCATCTCCTTCTTTTTTTCGTCTATACATATATCATATTTTGATCTAAAACACGCGTTTCAATGACGTCCTAATGAGTTTTACGAGGATTGGGCGGCTGGGCGGTTAAGTTTATTAAAGTAACCGAACAATTTTTAAACGCTTACATACTGACACAAGGAGGAGGGGAGGGGGCGGGAGAGAATCGATCGAACGTTTTCGCGTCTGGCGAACATCCTCGTTGAGCTATCCGACGGGGGAAGCGAGGTATCGACAGGCCAGCCATGGAGAGTTTACGTCCGGCCCACAGGCCAAGTAAGTAAGTAAGATCGCGGTAAGTGAGTCACCGCGTAGCTCGCGCGTAAGGGAGGCTTTTTCCGCTGGCTCAAACACACGGACGAATTTCCGCTGTGCCCAATACACGTACGAATCTCCATGTAAGGAAGGGTCGCCTACTTTTCCCCGTTGAAGAGAATCGCGAGGCTAAATGTAGACAGATATCTATACTTATCAGCACTAAATTATTCATCGCCGTTTCACCGTACTTGTCGAGACACGAGAAGCTCCCCCGCACCCCCCGTCCTACCTTTGTGCCTATATTCGCGACGATAACGGTCACGTTTGTCCAAGCACCTTTTCAGACCTATCTACTCCTTTTTTATTACTCGGTCTCCTCGCGCGGCTGGTGGAGCCGCAATAAAGAACCAATCATTCGAATCATGGAGCGCAGGGCCATACAAAAAACCACGCAATCGGATGCAACCTCGCACAGACAACCCTTTGTACATAATTTTCGGCGTTTTGTTGCGTCTTCCGGGTGTGACGAAAGCAAGTGCATGGCCAACCGCGTTCTAACTGCAGGAACCTTCGCGCCGCTTTCGAACTACTTTTCCATTCCGCACTTGTGTGTCCCCTTTTTTCCGACTGCTAGAGTCGAATAAATGCCTCACTGGGAGTTTTAGTTTTTCTCGAATTGTCGGGCGATATATGTCGATACGTGCACGTAATTATTGGAGCCCGCTACCGTTGCCGCCGTTGCTATCACATTGCTACCAGATAAGTATCCACGCCCAGTCGGCAAAGACTCCCGAGAACCGAGTGTCGTTAGATTGATGCTCCCCGTTCAGCCAAACTCGAGACTTTTATTCCGAGTTTTCTCTCCACCAGCCGCGCGACCCTCGACCTCGGAAGAATTCAATGAAAATACCGGTCAGAAAGTTGCTACACGAGCTAAAAGCTTCTTCGAACGTGATTATATATGTTTTTTCGTTACTCCTATGGGTGAATAAAATTTTAACGCGTCGGAACGGATTTACCTTGGGCGAAAAAAAGCATTTTGGAAAACAAAAAACAAACACTCCCTAGTCAAACAGTTCCCTCGTCAAAAAGTTCAGCCTACTCCGAAAACCATTGATCCTAATCTGAGCCTCCCTTGAAGTTACTTGATGCTACAAGTCCTACTATTGCAGCTCTGCTCCTCCTACTCCTCTGCTTTACCAGAGGCACTGGCAAGGTAAACCTGATAAGATGAAACTTCATACACCGGCAAAAAAATCTTATACTCCTGTCTGACCCAGTTCAAGTATTTCCGGTTCCGCTTTTTTTTTTTGCGTTCTAATTTACCGAGCACGAGGATGTTCCAACGAAACATATCGTCACGAGAAAAATAATCATTATTCATTGCGATCTTATTTTCAATCTTTTCATATTTTACGTCAAGAAATTAGTGTTAAGAAGGTGTTTTTGAACATTAACATTTTTTAAAGTCACAGTTACCATACTGTAACTTACTCACGGCATTTCTGCAGCATTATGAATAATCTCGGATTATTATATTATGTTGGATTATAAGAATAATCCAATTTTCATCAGAGTTCGCAAATGAATATAAATATCGGAGTTTTCATTGACCCGTAATTTATAATGAAATTTCGGAGTCTGAATCATACCAACACTTTTGAAATTATCGGTTAATTTTATTAAAGCGCTACATCTGATGTGAGTAGAAGAAACACTGTGTGTGTCTACTCATACGCGTTCGGAAGGGAATACTTCTCTTGTCTTTTATTGACCACTCTCATTTTGTTCTATAATTCTATATTCTATGTTCTATAACCCAACCATCTTCATAAATTGGGCATAAAATATTCGGTTTTGCGCAAACTGTGACGTACGGTCTTCGATCTTCTGGTGTAAGTTCTCGTAAATAAGGACAGACGTAATTCTGGAGTTGGTCGATTATATTCTGATGTATTTGGCATAGTCTTTCGAGAAATGATTTCTCGCCCGTCATCAGTCACAGGTCAGCGGTCGGAAAGGATACAGGTACCCCGGCAGTTTGTTTCAATGATTTTTTGTAGTAAATCTCCATTCTGCGTCGGGATGTTTCATTGTACAGCTAAAGTAAACAGCCAGTGCCATAATCCAGTGATGTCCAGAACACATGCTCTGATTATTCTCCAACTTACGCATGCGTCTACTATAACGCCTAATGATTCCTCGAAGACAGTATACTACGAATTTGGCAATTACGAGTCCTTTTTCAGAGTGCGGGGTTATTTTGAGAGTTCTTGGGACCTTAACTGCAAGATAAATAAGTTTTCTTGGGGGGTTAAAGGTTTCAATGTTTCTGGCGTGTGGGTCTGTGATGCTGCTGCTGCTGCTGCGTTGTTCCGCACGTCGATGTTGTCTTCCGATACTAATTGCTGGTCTTTTACTGGCGTTGCATTTCAGTCCCCATTTGTGGAAGTAGTCAAATAATACTTGCAAGTTTATTTTCGCCAAGTATTGTGCTCGGCGTGCGGTATGTCTGTTTTTTATTATCATAATATCGTCAGCATACTGAGAGCTGAATTCTGCCGTGTGCGAGATTCCAGAGATGTAAAGATTTAATATTATTGGTCCAAGCACGGAGCCTCTTGTGAAACCCCATGGAGATGGTGCACTGCGTCGCAGATTTCGTTTAAAAATTTGCCTTTTTCTCTAGCATTTTTATTATGCCCATGTCTATGTATTTTACTAATAAATTGTGCACTAGGATTTTCTGGTTGATAAAGTCGATTGCATTGGGAAGACCTAGTGATACAGCGAACATGTTTTGCCTTCGTTTATTGATTTTTGGATATGATGTATCATTCTGGTTAATTGACTGCTTATTTCAAGACCTGGTGAGAATCCGTGTTGAGAATCTCGTAGTATCTTAAATCAAGTGTCCATATTGTTTTGAATTATTCGTTCGAACTATATGCCCATCGTGTTGAGCAAGGTTGTTCCTCTATACAATGATGGTTCATTTATAGGCTTACCTGGTTTGTGTAAACAGATAGGGAAACTCGGGGCAAGATGATAACGCTAAGGCTATCTTCAAATAAAACAATACACATGCATCGGTCAAGTTCAATAATTTTTTTTATCTCGTCAACATTTATTAGGCTTTTAATTCAAAAAAATAAAGAACCAGTCCCTTATTGTTAACATTAAATAAATATTTTTATTGAAACCTTCATTTTTGACATCTTACCCCATATGCGGGACAAGATAGGAAAGCATTGGGGGCATGATGGATCAAGAATTATTGGCATCTTCCGCATACAAAAATGGTTCCATTCTCCATGCCAGCACACGATTCATGCGCCCACAGCCCACACATTTGGCATGCCGCCTAGCCTTCCGTCGATTGTGAATACAGTCCTGAACAGTAAATGCATTCACAGTCTACTTGAGTTTCATTCAAGTCCTCTCGGTTAATTTGCCCCTCCGTTTTTATTGTTTCGCGAATGTCAGTTTTCTTCTTTACTTCCTTTTTCGTACTCGTCCTTCCTTTCAGCGCATTCATTTTCGAGATCCTAGCTTTTTTTTCTTCGGCATCCTTCTTTAGTTCAGACGGCTCATTTTTGTAAGAAGATGTCAATACAGCAGTTTTACTGCGTCGAACATTCTTTCTCCTCTCATTCCTTACCACCGTTGGAGTGGGCAGAATGTCTGTTGGTGGAATGTTAAATACAAAATCAATGTTACGGCATGCTACACGTAGTGCAGAAGGAATGGCGTCTTCCGTATGTGGATTGAAATGATGAGAACACCCCGGGACGGGTTCACGATCACTGATACAAACGTTTTTGTTAACTGAAGATAGGTTTCTTCTAGAAATGAAATTGGTATTTAATTGCTTTTCTGAACGAGGTGGTGAAACTCCAACCGTGGCTTCTCTGGGATTCGTCTCGTTATATACTTCTGCAGTGAGAACAATGTTGGTGGTATCTGCAGCCATAAAACTGTCATAACCGAAAACGAACGGATTATGTGGCCAACTACCACACTTTTTAAAACCGCTCACTCCGGTGAGCATAGTTGCAGCTGAACTAAATGCACAGCCAAAGATCTAACCGATCTGAAATACTGTTATGACTCTTGGAGGATTCGATCATAACCACGCAGTGGCCACTTCGTCGTAATAAGTACTGAACGGTTTCATAAACGATATGTCTAGCGCAGCGGTTGCAAACGGTGTGAACAGCGTGGAGGGAATGAAATGATTGTCAAACCACGCTCTTCTACTAAGTCGATCACCGGGGCTTTCTTAGTGTGCGTGGCGTGTCCGTCAAATGACAATAAGACTGGATTATTTTTCGATACGCGAATAAATTCAATAAACTTATGCAACCAGCCCAAGAACCCGGAGGCATGCCAATTAGCAGTTGTGCCTTCATCCTTTTTATTGGAACGACAAAAAGTGGAGACAAAAAATTAACGTGCCAGCTGCATTACTTCATGTGCTATGATTTTGCACGTGCTTTTCGATACTGTGGATATGCCAGTTTCGTCGCAATTATATATGCGATGAGGTGTAAGATTATTTGCATTGTATACCTGTCGAACCAAATCAAAGAAAGCATTAACAGCTGGTTTGTTAAGTCCAGAAGCACGTGCAGCTGAAGTAGTCTCTGGCTTCCGAATGGAAAGGTCACCGTATCTTCTGAGAAAGCCTGCCGGCCAATCCCTACCGGCCATTCCAGAAGTTGCATTAAAATGCTTCTTCTTACCTTTTTTTTACAGCAATTTGATAAGCCACGTATCTAACTTCTGTACAATTTAGTCCGAATAATTCTGCTTCCATATTTTTTAAATAATTTCTTATTTCTTCCTCTTCCTCTGGTAGAAACACCGGTTGGATAGCAGATTCATTTCACCATTTCTTATCGCCTTGATACGTCTCTGCGACGTAGACAGTGGTACGTTGTGAAATGTCGCGGCTTCGCGATAGCCTATTTTTTTCTCCAACACGTGATTTACAGCCTGCATCATACTGCCTTTGAGGCACTCTCCTTTATGGTTTTTTTTCTTGTACCTCCTTACTATCTTTGAAATCTGAAACAAACATCAAGGAACCCATGTAAGTAGATATTTATCCTAATAATAGAATTTAAAGAAAGCGCGGCATCAATACAAATTTAATAACACATTACATATCAAATTTGAGTTACTAGGTTTGAGTTGTTGAGACATTCACACCCCCATGCCCACAAAAACATAGCACGCCCTTATGACAACGCCGTAGTCGTCTTAACACTATTACTACAATAATTGAATTATTACTACAATAATTTGATGCAGTTAAATCTATAGGCCAGTTGGATATAACATTGGCAATGCGGGGCAAGGTGAATACATACTCATCTTGCGCCGCTAGCTTGTATTCATGTTGCCCCATAAGTCGGTTAACGATTCAACAAAAAAATCTCACAATAACCTTGCAAATGTCGGACACACGATGATTACAATATTAATCATGAATACTTTCATCATGTTTACGTATCTGTCCCTCGTCGATATCAGGAACTCAAGTGAACTGCCACCATGGCAAAATAACTTATTTCCACCTTTGAATTTGCTGAATTAAAAAAAAAGATTATCTTATTTTAACTGAAAAATGCCGTTTGATATTTCTTGTGAAACCAATGACAATGAGACGTATGATTTTTGCAACGTTCTAAGATAAAATGCCTACGCGTGTCCGACTGTCGCAAAAAGATATTTAAAAAACTGTTTTTTTTTCCGGCACGCCAAATATTGTATCGTTGAGTTAAGAGTTCGAAAAGACCCCTGGATTTTTCCGTTTTTTCCATACACTATAACATAGGCAAATGAGTGACCGTTGCGAACGAGCCGTGTTTGGGGTTTACGGGTCCTAAAAACTATGGTGGGGTTGTATATATGCATGTATATTCGTACGTATGCCTGTATGCGTAAGAACGTGTATGTGTGTGCGTGGATACGTGTACCATTCAAGTATGTCGACATCCTGCTTGGCGCCTAAAAGTGGACAAAAGGAAAATTTGTTCCCGTTTTAGACGTTGAGTAGAACTTGTGATAACATTAAATTCGGATCATTACTACCTTTATCTTCTACGACTGTGAGGAGTTGGAGGGTCAAAATGGGCTGAAAATTTCGATTCGGATGGGATCGTACCGGTTTTCGTTATAAAAAAATTGATTTGCTCGATGGAGATGGGTGTCCGCGAAATCACCGTCACAATTCCTCCTCGATCCGTATCTCCATTCTCTCTCTCTCTCTCTCTCTCTCCCTCTCTCGTCTGAAACTACCTCCATCTCTCCTCGTTAAGGGTGCAAGCCCTCTGGCGTAAGCCCCTTCCAACGTTTGTTCTCTGATTCGTGAGTCCCTAGTTAAGAGTCGCGAGCTTCCGCACAGTGTCTCGGTGTAGCGCGCCGTTGAAACCCGCGGCCTCGGCGGCGGCGGCTAGTACCGCGCGGCCGAATTGACGACGAAGCTCTCGGGTTTGCGTCAGTCGAGCAGCCGAGCTAAGGAATGGACGGATGGTGGCTGTGGGGGCCAATTAGGGGCTACCAAGCCCTCGACACCCCCGAGTCCCGGGCAACCCCCGTCGACCCGCAGTGTAGATTGGATTGGTTTAGATCGGTCGTCGCAATGGCGTCGGGCCACGGGGATCGCACATTCGTCGTCTAATCGATACTCTCCCAAGTGTTGGCCATCGCGGTTTAAACAGAAATCGAACGGGCTGAAAAAGTAACGCATCTTATTACGTTACGTCAAACGTTTCGATATGCTCGTATAAATAATAGTTTTTTAGTTTTTCGCTGTCAAAGGACGAAAGAGGCAATATACATTTGGATGAAAGTGCAGAATTTACTTATTTTCGTTAGGAAGGAAAGTGAAAGAGTTGGCGGAAAGTTTGGAGGCTTTTCAGCAGGTTTTGCAATTGAGAGCTTGCGCCGGTTACGCCAATGCTGCCCCCATCAGCCGGGTGGCTCGTTAGTGACGGATTAGCGATGTACGTGCGCCACCTCCACCTCCGATTTCACCCTCTGTGTACTCAGACCCCGACATCTCTCTCTCTCTCTCTCTCTCTCTCTCTCTCTCTCTCTCTCTCTCTCTCTCCCTCACGCGCGCGCGCGCGCGCGCGCACACACACACACACACACGCACGCTCGCTCGCTCGCTCCCTCTTCAATCTATCCGTATACCTGCGCACCACACATCGTGAAAACGAACAAGAAACGAGTAGACTACAAGAATTCGAACGCGAAGTTTCTCTACTGTAAGTCAACGATCGCGGTTCAGATAGAGCGTAAAAGTACGTGGGAGAATGCCTCGTGGCTCTATAATCGTGCGCAATGAGCGAACAAGAAGAGATAGCAACGCAATGCTAGGACGAATCAGTTAATATCGTAGGTCAACGAATCGGACAAGCACACGAGTGTGGACGAGTGGAAGAGTCGCGATGTGGTCTCTTGACGAGCTACCACCTTCGTGCCGCATCGAAGATCGATTCGGAGCGGTTATTAGCCAACTATAGTGGCTCGATCGCTATAACGGAGCTTCTATACAAACGTCGCCGCCTCTGCAGAGGAAATTAATCCCTGCGGGCCTTGTGTGTTTTACGAGTTGGTCACATTTTTTGGCAGTCGGGAGGGATTTTTGTTCTCGGCCTCGGGTCTTCTCCACCTCGCCGCCATACATCCTCGTCGAAAGCTCCTCTCACTCTCTATCCGCCGTCAACGTTGAAACGCGAGAAGCGTAATATTTTCCGACGCGTGGTCGCTCCATAGCCTTCCATCCATCGCGATCATAACAATGATCGGGGGACGGAAAGAGTTTTTTTCCGATTAAAAAAAAACAAATACGCGTAGCTCCAAACTAACTATAGACAATTGATACGCTAACTTGTATACGTAGCGGGTGACTATATCGCGCTGTATTCGGCACATATCGAATTGCCAGAGGACCCGATTGTTTCGCACAAAAAAGCGCGCCACGACACAAAGGGTACAAATTTTTGCGTGCAACTCTATTCGGCGAGATACAAAGTGGCTGGAGAAACAAAAATAATAGACAACGCTCGTTCGGAAAATAATAGAAGGGTAGATGGGAAAAACTTGAAAACGTCACTCGATAAAGAATACGATTGGCTACGTGGGATGGCAAATTGGAACAACGAAGGTGTAACGATGAAACCTGATCCTCTAGCGCGAAATAATTTCGAACTGTGAGTCTTTTTTGCGTTTGAATTTCAAATCCACCGGGCGTAAATTAGTCTCGCCGTCTCGCAGTGCCACGGATACTCCGGGAAACGCCGTACCAAGGATTCATCGGCTCCCGTCACGGTCGTGTCCTACACGTACGATCTTTTACATCGATACGACCCGAGAAATAGAAAGATGACAAAAAAAACATCATTATCCCAATTATACTTCGAGTAGGACGTCGCGAAAGTCCTCGGCGACCATTTCCGCGTGCGAAGATACAAATAATACTATAATGATAACGAGAAGGAGATGCTTTGAGCAACAAACGTGGACCGACGGATTGGGGGTAAAGAGGGCTTAGGGAAGATTCGCGGGGTCGCGGCGGTATACCGACGAGGGGCAGAGAGAGAGAGAGAGAGAGAGAGAGAGAGGGAATGAGAGAGAGAGAGAGAGGAAGAAGACGGCACGAGGAAACAGAGGGAGTTACGGCTTTGCTCATACAGGCTCTAATGAGGACTCACTCTCCCCCTGAGGGCTACCGATAACGAAGGCCCTTTATATCTTTCTCTCTCTCTCTCTCTCTCTCTCTCTCCTTTCTCTCTTGCTCTCTCTCCGATCTCTCACTCTCTCTTGCCCACCCTCGTACTTCTTACTGGGGGCGGGGGGGAGGGTACATCCTCGCGTCCCTTCAACTTCTCGTTCGTGTCCTCTCTCACTCGACTTCAACTCCTCCTCCCCCTGTCTTTCTCGTACCAATCACGCGCAAATTATTACTACCGAGCGTGGCGGTGGAGGCAGCCGCCCTCTGCATCCGCACGCGCCTCGTTAAACGCAAAAATTATTTTTCTCGTTATTATCTTTATTGTTTTGTACGTACAGCTGCACGTACACGAAAAATGGCTTATTTTGTTCCTCGTCTATTCGTCGATGCGCGCCTACGAATATCCGTGTTGATTCGCACGATGACACGGATTCGAGGCAAAAGTGCGTTTCGTCCAGGAAAGTATAGCTCCCGTCTAACGGCCTTACACGTGGCTGCTCACGAATATTATTGATAACAATTTAATACACAGACGCATCAACGCGGAAGCGTACTAATTTATTTCGTTTTCCGCAAAAGAGAGAAAGAGAGAGAGAGAGAGAGAGAGAGAGAGAGAGGGAGAGAGAGATTGATTGATTGATTGATTGATTGATAGATTAATTGATTAATTAATTTATTTATTTATTGCTTATGGCCTAGTTACATAATTTTGGGGTAAAATTTGTTTAAAAGTTAGTACAAAATTCGTTTTGCTCTCTCTAACCGGTAAATAATATAAGATGTACAATAGACTGAGCCGAAAAAAAATCTTCCTTATTTGGCCTCTTATCCCTTGACATATTGCTCGATAATGCAACAAAGAAGCTCGTGAAATGAGCAGCCTGTATGTTAATTCTAACAGGTGACTCATGAGTTTTTTTATTTAGCATTCGCTTTGCACGTGATAAATTAACGTTGTCTTTTCCAATGCAAACCATTTTCGATAGATATAATCAATGAGTGATCTGTCCCAATCAGTGTGATTATTATATAAATATAGTAAACGGATTCATAACCCCAGATTGAAGCCTCTGTAATTATGCATTCCTTCTTTGCAATCTTGATCAACAAGTTTCGAAGATTGAAAAGAAAGAATGCATGATTGCAAAGCCTTTATAATTATACTAATTGGTCCAGACTACTCATTGATTATATCTATCGAAAATGGTTTTTCAGTCTGAGTTATAAATTCCTCGGAGCCGTATAGTCTACGTTTTGTTTAAATAATTTACGGTCGAGGCTTCTTAACTTTTATTGCGGTAAGGCGCTGCATAGCGTTGAAAGCCAAGGTGATAGGTAAAATTCGACCACTGACGGTGCTGCTATCGTGCATATATCGCTGTGGTTCAAATCTGCGTGCGGAACGTACGCACGTTCCTTTTTATGCTATTACGCGTCTTATTCTTAAATGTATAATTTAATAAAGTTATGACGGCAAATGAGGATATTGGGAATAACCGAGAGAAGACACCTCCTGCTCATTCGCTAGGATGTAACAATGCAACATAATATTATATAATAATAGAATAACACTTCCCACTTCCACCAAGATACAGAGATACCAATAGAATAATACTTTTCGATTTCAGCCAAGTTACAAAGATACTGATTAGATGAGAAACAAAAATACTTTTTTTCCTTTTAGAGAGCTTTTCAAGAATGCTATTGCGCACACCAAGAATTATCATTCAATAGCGTTAAATAGAGTTGATTATTGTAGGCGGAGAGGCCGTAGGACTTACTACCTTCGGACTGCTCTGCGCGGGTATAAGTCAGATTAATTTTGCCAAGTCATCTTCGGAAATAATTTCTATTTTCGGACTGCCTTCTGCCTTTCGTGCGAGAATGTGACCAGATCTAGTCCACACATATTTGTATTTAGCTGCTGCTGCAGCGACTTTGGTCTTGCGACACGACTGGTGTGTGAACGACGGTAGAAATTCATCTACAGATTGTCCAATACGAAGTTGCTAAAACTAAATAAGTGTCTCTTCCCTCCATGAATTCAATAGGGGTCCCTTTTTCTAAGGCGCATACCTGAGACCCCGCAGTTTTATTCAAGCCGTGGTTGAAGCAAGTACGCGCGTGTCGAATCGAGTGAGCTCACCACGGAAGAAAAAGTATATCTTATTGAGTGCTTCTTCTCGAGGGGAAAAATGTATAGTAATGCGTATAGAGGGTTTCGTACTAAGTTTGGAACTCGTAGCGAAAACACTCTGAAAAGGTAAGAATTTAATATTTATTCATATTCATGTATCACACAACTTGTGTTTCAATTCGATTAAACTGCATTGAAGTAATTTTACGTTAATTTTTGTAGGATAATCAGTAAACTTGGTGAAGTATGGTACACTCCAGGACCGTAGACACGAGTTGCCAGGTCCATCTGTTACACTGACTACGCAAGAGAAGATCAACGAAGTTGAGAATTATTTCAAACAAAATCCAAATGATTCGATTCGGAAAGCTGCTCAACCATTAAAAATAACCAAATCATCATTACACAACATTTCAAAATATTTTTTAAAGTTTCGTTCTTATAAAAAAAGCACTCATCAATTGTTAACTGAACATGTCGTGACGAAACGCATCGAAGCCGAAGAACTTAATGAGAAATTGATTATTTATTCCGATGAAGCACTTTTCTGGATGAATGGGTATGTAAACAAGCAAAATTGCCGGTTTTGGGGAACAGAAAATCCCAACATATCGCTAGTGAAGTCCCTTCATCCCCAGAAAGTAACGGCATGGGCAGCGATTTCAGTAAAAAGAATTTATTTGCAATTCTTGGAATCTACGGTAACAGGAGAGAGTTACAAACAGCTTTTGGAAACAAAAATCTTCCCTTATGCAAAACAGAGGGGACTGGTTAAAAATGTTTACTTCATGCAAGATGGAGCGACCCCGCACCGGACTCATGAGGTGTTTGAAGCTATTCATCGCGTATATGGGACTCGCGTAATCGGTCTGGCGTACCCTAAATTTGCTCAAGGCGGACTAGAACGGCCTCCGTACTCACCGGACCTGAACCCTTGTGATTTTTTCGTGTGGGGTTAAATTAAAGATCATTGTTGCGCTAAAAACCCCAGCACAGTAGAAGAACTCATCGGGGCCATCCAGGAAGTGGTTCACGGCATTACGAACGATATGTTGGACACAGTTTTTCACAGTTTTCAAAAGAGAATTGATTTTTGTGCACAATCTAACGGTTCGCACTTCGAAAATTTCTATCATTAATCACTGTACTTTTTCGTTATTTTTATAAGATCTAATAAATTGACATAAAAAATATTTGACTGGGTTTTATTTATGTGCGTTTAAAACTGCAGAGTTTCCTCTATTTAAAGCAATTTGGCTTTTCTGAGTTTGTGCACGTGTTCTAAAATGACAGTCGATAAGTTTCAGCAACTTCCTATTGGACACCCTGTACATATATATGTACGTCCTGGCGGATTAGGATTAAAGACGTCGCGTATAAAGAGATCTTTCTTTTCGCGTTTAAAAAAATCAATAATATGATCCCGGACCATCGTAGATTTAAGTGTTATCGAAAGTGACTTGGTGACCAATCCACCACAAGTTTGACTATTTTCGCCTACTGTAAAATTTCCCTTTCGTGCGAGAACGCGAATATTCGAAACGTCGCTAAAGAGCTCGGGGATAACCAACGCAGTGAAGATCTTAAGAACAAGAGATTTATAGTCTTCGGAACTTGCAAAAGGGATGCCTGACAAAATGATCCCAGCCGATTCCTGGGTTCAACAGGTCGCAATTGAAGACCCGAGCAGCTCAAGATCACGTGTTAAACGAGTATTGCTAGCCTCGAGACGCTCTATGATTTGGTCTTGCTTATCGACTTTAGCTATTAGATCTGCTAGACGTTTTAGTTTATTCGCAATGTCATCGTTGACGTTGGTTGGGTGCCGTATCATGTCATATAGTGTTTTTGCTAGTGGCATTAGATTCGCTCATGGTATCAATCATCCTATTTATCATCATCAAATCGGTTTTTCGTGTCAACTGGAATTTCTTGCAATTTCGAAGGCAGGGAGTTTGGTGTTGCGCCAGGTTATTAGCAAGGTTTTTTTGTCGCTGGACTCTACCGCTAGAGGTTTTAAACTGTTTACGCAATACGCAGAAGCAGTTCGATATGTTAGGTAAGCTATGCAACAACTAGGGTAGAATTTGTTACCGCAATCAGTACAAGTAAGAAGCTCACCGACTATACGGCGCAGACATTTGGAACAAAGGTGCGGTGAGTAAGACATATGACCATAGCTGCGGTCATATGTTAAAGAGATTATGATACATGAGCGTCATATTAAGTTTACCGTGTGAGCAAAGGATCTTGTGCGAGTATTTATCGATCGTCGTTAATTCAGGAGAGATAACACAGTACGGCTGAAGAAGCGATAAGTCGCTGATGGGTAGTGTTGATCCATAGAGGTGACAGTGATGAACTCACCTTGTTGTTACATGCGATACGTCTGAGTGGTTAGCGAAGGTGTGTTGACAGATAATGTGTACGGCGATGTGCTGTATACATTCCACAAACATAGATCCGCGAGTAATAAGCCTCGTAGACAAAGATGTGAATCTTCCTACCGGGTTTTCCTAGCATATCTTGCACTAAAAGGACGGATGATGGTGCAAGCGGTAGGAAGCAATTTTGTGCGTGCTTCGATACTGCAATGAAAAACGCCCGAGGGCAGCGCAAAGCAGAATCGTGTCCGAAAAGGGGAGCTGGAAAAATGCGTGACAGGTAGACTCATCAGATCAGCAGAGAGAGAACTCACCAGATCAGCACAGAAGGCGATTCCGCGTGTCTGTATAGCGCGCACGTTGCCGGGCTCAGTTACGATGAGCGCTAATGGCCGTTCGTTTACAAGCTCTCGCGCCAACTAGAACGATGAGAGTTTTATACGTATCGCATTGTACTCGCGCGTATCACGAGGAACAATTTGCGTTTGCTCCTTCATTCTCATTTGTTTCAACGGCTCGCGCGAGTACCGTAGTTTACTTTTTGCTTCCCGAGCCGAAATTTTCAGCCTATTTAGAAAGCCTTTGACTCCAATTAAAGCCTAACTTGAGGCTTAAATTAATGGGCCATGCTATACGTTAAATTGGTAGGACCATGCTACAAGTCCTACCGTGAGCCACAAAATTTCACGCCAATCAACTTATCTGCTTCTCCTGTGCCGCTGTCAAAGCCTACTGCCTCCTGCACAAAACCTTATACTCCTACCTAACTGAGTTCAAGTAGTTCCGGCTCCTCTTTTCATTCCGTTTAAATCTATCAAGCACGTGTCATTTTTTTCTCAGTGCCGTAGCGTAACTTTTACGTCATCTATGGAGCATTGTGCGTAGTTTTTGTCTGTCATTGTTGAATTATAGGAATAATGAAAATATCCAAGTTTTCATTGAGACTTATTTCATTAGAAAACCTCAGTGTCTCAATTAGAAATAGTATGGTCAATCTACCTCGAAGTAAACGTTCAATTTGATTAATATATAATAAGCAATGAAACTAGAGCATTTTCTAAATTTTTGTCTGAAATTTCCATGTGCAACGCAACGATTTTAAGTCCAGTACATATTTTTTAATCCATCAATAAGGTAAAACGTTAATTCGAAAAAACTATTTTAAATGCAAAGTTGGAACATTTTTACGGAAAGCAGTAAAAGTATGAAAAAAATGGATACTTAATTAAACGTTTATCTCGCCTGATAACATAATTATTTATAGAATTTAACGATAATAAAGAGGGCGTAATATTAATGTATTGCGTAATTAATGGCGTATGTCTGTATGCGTAGTGGCGTGTGCGTGTGTGCATGTATAAGCGTGGTATTCATAAACGGTATTAGCCCACTTAGCGCCGAAAAGTGAAGAAAAGGGCCATTTACATTCGCCGTTTGAGACGTCAAATATGATTTAATTTGCCATCAAATTCGAAGCTACTTTCCTACCTTCCTCTTCTATCACTGTGAGCAGCTGCAGGCTGAACATATCGATTCGGGTTTGCTTGGAGGTAAAAATCGATATCGGTAAGGACACCGTGGCGGTAATGTAATTTTTAAGTTTTCCCTGAAACGTATTTTCAATGAGAATGATTCGTTTGCGCGGGTTACGCGTCATTGCGGTTTCGAGGATGCTCTTGCACCCGTGCCCTTGAGGAATTGGCATGTGCATAACGAGAAGTCGAGGGACACGCCACAAAGCTCGCGGAGATTCACGGAAAACCGAGAAGGGTCCTGAAGGACGAAGGAAAAAAAAGAGGGCCTGTGTAATGCAAAGAACGTGCGAAGTACAATAAGCCCCTTATGGTATCAAGTGCGTAGAGACGCGTAGTAGACGCGTGCTCTCGCGACTTTACGCGGGCGGACGCTGAAGCACTCGGCCTCTCCTCAGTTACGTTTTTTTTAAACCGAATCCTCGACCTATCTCGCTTCTAATTACAAGCTCCTCCGCGTGTATACTTTGCGCGATGCGCGCCTCTCATCGATCGTACACGAACCTCGTCTTGAGCAATGCGCGCCGCGGGTTTACGAGAAGCGAAGAGAAGTGAATGTAAAATTTGCATATTTCCGGCGGGGCTTCTCGTTCGTAGGTTTGCGTCAACGCGTTTTATAGAGAGCCCGATTAATTGCTGAATCTCGGCTATATTGACGAAGATAAATCCGCAACTCGCAAGGGCTTCGTATACACGTGTATACGTAACCAAGATCGGCAGGATAAACGGTACATGTCTGGTCGCGCTCTCTCTCTGATAGTCCAGTCATTTCGTCCGAAAAAAAGGCAAATAAAAGAAAATGAATTTGCGCTTCTAATTTTTTAATATGTTGTAGGGGATACCTAGAAAAGCTTAACTTGAGATTGTCGACCAAGCTTTCCTAGGAGCTTTCGCCGCCATCTTGGAAAACGCTTAAAATTTGTTTTTCGGCAATAACTCGGCTATCCGATGAGATTCGAAAATTTTTGTAAGACACTTTTTGTAGCTTTCTTTGTGCTCTACAATAACGCCTGAATCATTTTTAGCGTATCATGCATCGTTATCGAGATATCGATCGATAAAGTCAAAAATTTAGGACACAATTTTTGTTTTTTCCTTTTTTTTTCTTTGGGTCTTAATAAATATGAAAAATTGTGGAATTCAAACTTGTAGAGCATATTCAGACCTGCAATTTCCTTCTTGGATTTTTTTATGTTGGACAAAAATTACGATCTCCAGCGCGCCGCAAAGTCGGTGAATCCACGCTCAGCGTCGAGCGCGCTCAAGTTAGTATATCGTATCGTGTTGATCTGAAACATTTTCTGGCATACGAACTTGCTCCGTTCCCGCTGTCGCTGTTCACCGAAGAAGGAATGCGGAAAGGAACAAAGTCATTATTATACAAAGCCTTCGAACCTTTGACCGAAAATTTACAACGTTCCAACAGACATCATTGCATAATCGACGGTGGATTCCTTCTCCACAAAGTTGTGTGGGGTCGAATCGAAACGTTTGACCTTATCTGCCAGAAATACGTCAGATACGTACAACATAACTTCGAAGGAAAGGTTGCAATCATATTCGACGGTTATCCGACTGATATGACACTCGCTGGAACCAAAACTTCGGAAAGAGTACGACGTTCGAGAAAAAACCAATCGCCGGAGTTCACATTCGATGAGACAACTACTCCAAAAGTTAGCCAGGAGAAGTTTCTCACAAGGGATCAAAACAAGAACCAACTAATACAAATGCTTTGCCGTTACTTTACAACGACCGGAATAAAAGTGGAGCAGGCTTTTGAGGACGCGGATACTCTTATTGTGAACACGGCAATTAAAGAAGCGTCGAGTCATGACTCCGTGGAAATCGTCGGCGAAGATATCGATCTTCTGGTTTTACTCGCCGGGCTTGCTCCGGATAAAAATAATATATTTTTCCGCAAACCAGCAAAAGGAAATACGCCGGAAAAGTTGTACTCGCCGCACAGTTTCAAACACAAGTCAGTTCTGGAGCACATTCTTTTCATTCACGCTTTTAGCGGTTGCGACACGACATCATCTTTCTATAACATCGGCAAGTCGAAGTTCATTAACACTCTCGAGAAAAATCCAGAGCTACGGTCATCGGTGGAATTATTCAAACAAGAAAAGGTCGATCCGGAGGTTCTCACTTGCGCGGGAGAGCAA
The DNA here is from genome assembly GCA_951751655.1 of Ophion costatus. NCBI lineage: Eukaryota > Metazoa > Arthropoda > Insecta > Hymenoptera > Ichneumonidae > Ophion > Ophion costatus. Next base: position 42,297,354 of record OX632362.1, on the reverse strand, counting down.
TTCCTTATCGCCCTATATGGTGGTGATAAGCACGAGAAGTCCATAAATATTTTGCGATTCCATCGCTTCGCAAAATCAATGACAGCGAATAAAGTGAATCACCTCTCACTACTCCCGCCAACCAAAAGCGCTGTGCGTCAACACATTTTCCGGACGTATCTCCAAGTTCAAACCTGGCTCGGATTTTTCAAGGATCCACAAGGATGGGGTTGGCGACAGACCAATCGAGGGCTCGAACCAATCACCAGCACCGCCGAACCCGCTCCGCCTGAACTATTAAAGCTCATTTCCTGTAAGTGTAAAGGAAATTGTGAGGCCGCCTGTGGGTGCAGAAAAGCGGGAATCAGTTGCTCCGTTATTTGCATGCACTGCAGTGGGCAAACATGCAGTAACGTCGCCAGAGTCGACATTTTGCTTGACGACGACGACGACGACGATGTCTGTAACGATGATGATGACGATGCTCTCATCGAATCAGCATCATTTCCAACGTTTCAACAGACACAACAACTCGAAGAGTTTACGGAGGACGAAGATCTTCAGCCTGGACCATCCAAGCGAAAAAAGACATGAAAAAAGTCCATCGTTCGTGTCTCGAGTGCAGAAAAAAATATTTTTCTTTCCGTTTATTTTGTTTTGTTTATTTTGTATTGTAAAAAAATAATATTTTTTACTGCACAAACAAATTATTTGTTTAATAAATTACTATTGTGTGATCCTTAATTTGTTGCTCTATGTACTTATTTTTTATCCCATCAATTTCCTGAACAATTTCCCATTCGATTCGACATCCAGACACAACCGAGCGAGCAGCTCGCTCGACGCTGAGTGTGGATTCACCGACTTTGCGGCGCGCTGGAGATCGTAATTTTTGTCCAACATAAAAAAATCCAAGAAGGAAATTGTAGGTCTGAATATGCTCTACAAGTTTGAATTCCACAATTTTTCATATTTATTAAGACCCAAAGAAAAAAAAAGCAAAAAACAAAAATTATGTCCTAAATTTTTGACTTTATCGATCGATATCTCGATAACGATGCATGAAACGCTAAAAATGATTCAGGCGTTATTGTAGAGCACAAAGAAAGCTACAAAAAGTGTCCTACAAAATTTTTCGAAATCTCATCGGATAGCCGAGTTATTGCCGAGAAACAAATTTTACCCCTTTTTTCAACATGGCGGCGAAAGCTCCTAGGAAAGCTTGGTCGACAATCTCAAGTTAAGCTTTTCTAGGTATCCCCTACAACATATTAAAAAATTAGAAGCGCAAATTCATTTTCTTTTTTGAATGTACGTAATGACTGGACTATGATCCGTCCTAACGGCCGACAAATTCGAACCATTCTTATCCCCACAAAAGGGCTTTCATCTCGTTTCTCTTTTTTCGCCAACTACCGCGGATGGTTCGGTGTATTCTCGTAACTCTCGCCGTATTTGTTCATTGTCGAGGTCGGACACTGCTCCTCCGCTCGAAGGCTGCGTCGTATACTGGTGGAGGAGGAGGAGAAGTAGCTTTTCACGCGGTCCTTTCTAACACACGCGTTGCCCGGTAATGCGCTAGACTAACAAGCGTAATGTTCATTAAATCGCGCGGCTTTTGCACGCTCTGCTCGCTTCCTCTCTTTGTCCCTAGAGCACTCGGGCGTCTCCCTCCTTCGCGAAGGAGCCACGGCTGGATGTACGTAGACGCGCGGGAGAAAGAGCTTGGGCGGAATCCGGAAGGAACGGGCGAGGAAGCTTGAGAATGTGATCGAGAGAGAGAAAGCGAGAGAGAGAGAGAGAGAGAGAGAGAGAGAGAGAGAGAGAGAGAGAGAGAGAAGAGGAGAAACGGACGAGGGAAAAGTCCAACTCGGTAAAGGGACATATTATTGTATTATACCAGTTCGTTAGTCAGACGTTAATTATCTCTTTCGTCGTTCTATACTCTATACCTTTCGTGTTTGTGAACTTTTCGCTTGCGGGCGCAGTATCGAACGAGGAGGCGTATACTTTGGTCAAAACAGATTTACGTACGCTGTATTTGGGTACGTTTGACAAATATTTTCTACGACGGATAACATTATTTCGTTCGATTAGTAACGCGAGTCGATATTTCTTGCCGCACTAAAAGTTACATAGCTTCGTCAAAAAGGAAGATAACCAAATTTACCGAACGGCGTTTTGAAGGGAACAACTTCAGCTTTGTTTTGGTTTTTGGAAATATATTTTATGATATTTTTTTCGACCCCGTACGAACTTTTGTAGGAGACTGCGTTTGGCCCTTTTTTTGACAATCGAGAATTGGTCGCATGACTTGTGGACAATTTTTTTGTCATGTTGATCCATGATAAACTCGAACGGGGTAGCAAGAGCTCCTCTTTCGTTTTTTAGAAAGCTTCGCACGATTTTTTTTCGCAAAGTTATTTCATTTTTGGCTAAAAAAGACAAACTTTGGAAAATGCAACGTAACTCACGACCTGTCGGGTTTAAGAGGAAATGTCAAAGATGTAAAAAGTTGCGTAAGTTTATACGGAATCGCCTAAAATTTTTAAAGAATTTCTCCGTGAGATTTTTATTTTTGACTATTTTCGCTCGAAACTCTGATGGGTAGAACGTCTTAACTCGAAAAGTATGACATTTGGAACAACATATCAGAAGGAGAAATTCTTTTCATTTTCTATTTTAAATTTGCTTGAATTTTTTTAGAATAAAAGAAAATCTTTTTGTTTTGGCCGAACCTCGGAGAATCGTCCAAATAATTGTTTGGCGTATCTCGGAAACTATTCAGTTAGAGAAAACATATTGAGGGGGGGAAATGTTGCAATGTTCCGTTTCAAATACGGTGAAGATTTTTCGGATTTTTTTCAATTTTTTTTACTATGTTTCAAAAACACCTAGACGACCTAAAACAAAAACATTGTGAAAAAATGGAAAAATATCCACAGATTTAAAACGAAACACTGAAACATTTTCTCCTCTTGATTTTTTGTTTCAAACTCAATAGTTTTCAAGATACCCCAATCAATGGTGTGGAACGGCCGAAAACATTTCGAAAAAAATATCAGAAAAAAATTCTGCAAAAATTCAAACGAATTTGAAATCGAAAATTGAAAAAGTTTCTATTTCTGAGATTTTGTCCTAAACGCCATACTTTTTGAAGTAAGCTACCCTACTCATCGGAGCTTCGAGCGAAGAGTTAAAAAAATGTTAAAGGAAAATTTCAGGCGATCCAGTATAAACTTACGCACCTTTCACATTTTTGACATTTCTTCTTAAGCCCACAGCTCTTGAGTTAAGTTGCATTGCCCCAAATTTGGCTTTTGTAGCCAAAAATGAAATGACTTTGCGAAGAAAAGTTGTACGAAACTTTTTAAAATACGAAAATGGAGCTTTTGCTATCCCTTTTAAGTTTATCATTGATAAAAATGACAAAAAATTGTTCCATGAGTTGTGCGCCTAATCCTCGATGGTCGAAAATAGCCGATAAACAGTCATGTACAAGAGTGCGTACCGGGTCAAAAGAACCTTAAAAAATATTTCAACAAAGCTCAACAAAGCTAAATTGGTTCCCTTCAAAACGCCGTTCATTAAACTTAGTTATCTTTTTTTTTTTTGACGGAGCTATCTAAGTTTTAGTGCGGCAAGAAATATCGACTGGGGTATCCAAACTTTTGCGCGTAAGTAGTGTAGGGCCTCTCATTGGGGCTCCATTAAATTCTGCACTGTTTCCCGATGAATGCCTTTTGACAACTCTTATCACGTTCAAAGCAAAAATATGTGTGAAATGTCACGGTGAAAAGCTCAGAGTGTCGAAACATAACCTGCATGCTTCGTGACGTCCGCAAAGTTGGTCCTCCATAGTCGAAGGAAAAGAAAATAAAATCAGTTTTAGTTGCCCCTACATAGTTTTGGAGTTCTATGTAGCTATTCTACACCGAGAGATCTGTCGTTAGAAACGGAATAAAAGTTGTTCAGGGGGCCAACTTCACAATTCACAAAATTTGCTCGAGTGTACCGTTGTAAATATTTATCCGACGAGAAAGAGTTTTACAAATATTTTGCAGAACTCTTAGGGGGCAACCGGAACTCTGAAAATATTCCTATTCCCAAAGAAAAGAAAAACAAAAATTGTGTTCCGCTCAAAGTAAAATCTACTGTTCAGTCAATACCACACGTGCAAGGGGATAGTGAAGGTGGTTTGGTCGATAATGCATCATGCCATTTGCCGCTCACATTGTTCTGATGATCCATGCACTTTGTACCGACAGCTCTGTTGCTTGTAATGTAAAGTATGTTTTTTTTATTCGCGAGGGCCAACTCCACAAAATTTGCTCGAGTGTATCGTTGTAAAAACTTATCTGATGAGAAAAAAATTGTAAGGATATTTGGCGGAACTCTTAAAGCCACAATCGCGGAACTTGCAAAAAATTATTATTCCGAAAAAAAATGGTTTTTCTTGAAGTTGTGCACACGCCACCAATCTACTGCTCCATCAATACCACTCGTCCAAGGGGATAGGGAAGTCTTATGCTCAACAATGTATCAATGCCATTTGCCGCCCATATAATTCTGACGTTTCATGCCCTTTGTACCAACAGTTCTGCTACTTGTAACGCAAAGTCTGTTTTTTTTTTCGTTCGTAGAGGCCAACTTCACAAAATTTGCTCGAGTGTACAGTCGTAAATATTTATCTGATGAGAAAAAGTTGTGAGGGTATTTTGCACAGTGACGTAGAAGGGGCTTTTGGGACCTAAGGCGGACCGTGAAATTGGTGCCCCAATTTTTACCGTGCTATAAAAAATGTCAACACAGGAAGGGGCATGAAAACTTTTTATCAACTAAAATCTGCCTTTTGACACAGGCTATGCTAGAAGGATGAAGTTAAGAATATTTACAAAACTATTTTACGTCCTTTCTGACGAGCAAAGTCGTTGATCACACTCTCGAAATCGATCGAATCAGTCAGATATCGTTTAATGGACAAAATCGCCAAATTGTTCAATATAGAATCACCCATTGTTAACCGTAGATAATTCTTTATGAGTTTTGACTTCGCGAAACTTCTCTCGGAAGTCGCAACGCTGATGGCCACGGTAAGGAAAATTTGTAGCATAACAATGATGTTCGCGACTGAATCAGCTAAGATGAACTGTTCAATGAAGCGCAGAAGCTGTAAGGGCTCTTCCGTCTTCAGTGCTTCAAGATGTTCGGGTTCTGGAAAAGCGTCAATGAATTTAATCAACCTTGTGCGTTCCAGCAGAAGGTCATTCTTGTTGTTTCCAGCTTGCTTGAATCGATGCTGATTCTGAGGTCCAAAAGAGTGCTCGAACCCAATCAAACCTAAACAAACTTTTGATCGACGTGCTCATCCGTTACCGAATTTTTACCCAACCGCCGGTTATTTCAAATGGAACGTTGCTGTAATGTGAAGCGATGACGCCACCAATGGCCTTTCACGCGGCTTTCCAACTTCGACCATTACTGTATGGCTATTGGAAATTTGACGCATCTCGACGAGAAATGTTGCTACGGGGCAGACTAGAGCTGCATCCGGCATACCGTATTCTGTACCATGGCACGATACAGGCCGCCAGATCAGAGCTTTACCAGGCGTAAAAAGCTTTTTGGAATCCGGCCATGACGCGGATGCTGGTGACGAGACTGATCCGTATACCCTTTCAGACTTTGAACCGGTTACCGGATCTATGCCGGAAAGAAAAAAAAATCCAAAAATTACGAATAAAAAAATTCCGGTAGTATTTTTTGTTTCCATACGCGTTATTTATGATGCTGCCTATATGATAATTGGAATAAAATGTATATCCTGCCTGGGTGAAGTTTATTACCAACCCTCGAAATTGAACCTACATCATCTCATTTTAGAGCTGAGCGCGCTACCTATTTAGCCAGTCCAACACTTGTGTAAACCTTCTTTTTTTCTTTGCATATTTTTCTCATTCAAATTCTATTCTAAAGAAGGTCAATAATTCTAAAGAATGTCAATAATTTTATTCATGGGATTGAAGATTGCATCGTTGTAATGCAACAATAATTTTTCTTTTACCGGATTTTTTCTGCCTATTTAGGCTGTGAAAATAACTCACACGTTTTTACATATTCTCATTAGAGTGTTACTACCGGAATTTGCAAAAAAGGCTACTCATGATGATTGTAAACATTTTTTCAAGTTGTGCCAATAAAATTTAATGTTATCGATTTGATTGATTACCTTTTAATGATTTAAAAAATAAACGAATGAAAAGTGAAGAAAGAAAGCGTTGCATTTCCACGATGCAAACTTTAAAGTTATTTTCATTCGATCTTTCTATCTTGATTTGATGATGACGGCGTCGTCATGGACGCCCTATTACTTTTATTAGAATCTTGCCGAAATTATGTACGCAGGAACTCAGTTGTTTCAGCAACGGATGTCTACTGGATTAGCCAACCTCAGAGCAAGGATGGGAAAAGGAAAATCGATCAGGCATTGGACAGGTGATCTTAACAGAGTCATGTGAGGGACGCGTTGTGGGTCGGCCGATGTGGGCCTCGGACCACGGACTTCGGCGCCCTAACAAGGCCCTCGCAAGATTACCTGATTCAGGACTGATAAGTTTGTCTTTATTACACCCATTATCCGGATTCACAGATCCAGTAGATATCCAGCACAGATCAGGCGGGCTCTTCTACGGTATTCCGGACGGTATCTTCAAACCTGTCTGATCAGTGATCCGGCTGCCGGAACAACATTTCCAGTCGGGATGGAGTCAGTTATGATAATTTAGCTTCCTGGCATTTTATTAGGATTAACAGTTATTTACAATGATTTGTGGGCAAAAATGTTTACTTCACGAAAATATGCGATAATACTGTCAGCTCTTCCAAAAATTTTGGTGCCCCCTTATTTTGGTGCCCCAGGCGGCCCGCCCCAACCGCCACATCCTTGCTACGCCGCTGATTTTGCAGAACTCTTAGGGGGGCAATTGGATCTTCCACATAACTTATCTTAAAAAAGGTTCTTCTCAAAGCAATCCATACGGCACCAATCCGCTCAGTCAATAACACGCGTTCAAGGAAATAGTGAAGGTACTGTTATCGATGGTGTAACAGTGCCAGTTTTCAAATAAGTCTTGTAACTTGACAGACAGCATCTTCACTATCGCCTTGGACTTTTGGTATTGACTAAGCAGTAGATTTGTGGCGTGCGGACTGCTTTGAGCAGAATTATTTTTTTCTTGAACAATGATTTTTTTGAGGTCCGATTGTCCCCTACGAGTTCTGCCAAATATACTCGTAATCACAACTTTTCCTCATCAGATAAATATGTACAACGGCCCACTCAAGCAAATTTTTCGAATTGTGAAGTTGGCCCTCCGAAAGAAATTTTTTTTTCCGTTGTTAACAATAGAACTATCAGTGCAAAGTGCATCAAACTCCGGAACTACGTAGGGGCAACTAGAACTGATTTTATTAATTTTTTTATTCGATTATCGCCAACTTCGCGGACCGTGCTTCGTGTGCGTGTACGTGTGTGGTGATGTAAATCAAGCCGCGTTAAAAATAACTGAAAAATGGTAATCACAGTGGGTTTTCGGTAATGTGATTCAAATCCATTTTCAAGATATACCACTCAAGCAATGCATACTTTTTTAAGATCCACTCATATTGTACATGGACACATTTTGTTTAGTAGATTTAACGTTGGAAATGCGATGGGTTCCATCAAGAATTATATTGGATCGATAATGTGGCTATCCTTTAGGATTCGAATTGGATTCATACGTTGGATTCCAATAGGGGGGATACCGATTAGAATCCAATGTACGAGTGTGACGTTTTAGTATAGGGCTCAAATGTAATAGGCATTGGATCGTTGCCATAAAGTAAGCGGGCAAGTATGGTAATCCAATGGGAATCCGGCGACAATTCCTGCAAAAGAAGCGATATATTCCTGAAAAGTAAAATTACCAAACGGAGCAGGAGAGGGACAAGGAGGAGGAGAGGGCGGCGATGATGTAAAAGTAATATTCTTTGAGAGGGGGAAGAATCAAGAGAGCGAACGTTAAGAGGCTGGATATGAGAAAATTGAAAAGCTGCTCGCATCGCGTTAACGAGGAAAGAGGGAAAAGGAAGACAAGAGAATAAGATTGGAAAAGAACATGATGCCACGGGGGAAGGTATGTGTGTGCGTGTGTGTGTGTGTGTGTGGACACCCACACGAGTGATGCTATATGACAAAGCGTGTATTCTCTCCCGCCGGCGTCTTTCGTGTGCCTGAAATCGTAGCTGAGGTTCGCGGGGATAACGATGTCCACCGTACGTCCGATGCATCCTGTTATTCCTCGCTATGCTTGGAAAGTACCCTCCTATCCGTCCTTGGCTTCCGTGCGGAAAGTATACCGCGTAGGACTATCGGTCTTTCCACGTAAGATCGGCTCATTTTCGAGCGCGCCGATTTTCCCTTCAACAGAGACGCAACAGTCAAGTAATCCAAGCAAGAAACACTTAGGCAAGAGATTTGAGGTTTCGATGCGGTTGCGTGATCAACGTCTTGAGTCTTGAGGAGGAGAATGATCGAGAGTGCACCCGATGCCGTGTGCAATCTCACGTGAAATGTCCCGTACGTACGTAGACCGTATCTCCCTCCAAACTATACATATTTTTCAAACAATGTACCGTGGCCGTTATAATTTGCTTGGACGGCTGCTTCTTCGCATAACCGATATACGAGTGGCCTGGCTTATGTTCAGTTCCCGTTGGAGGCTTCGTAAGAAAGTAGCAAGAAACAACAACGCGATGGGTTTCGAGGAGGACGCGCAAAGGGCCGTCCGCGCTCTCTCTGTCACTCTCGTTCTCTCTCTCTCTCTCTCTCTCTCTCTCTCTCTCTCTCTCTCTCTCTCTCTCTCTCTCTCTCTCTCTATCTCGCTCGCTCACTCCCACTCTGGGTCCAGCACCCTTGGGAAGAGACCGCGGGGGATTTTCGTCCCGTGAATATGTACACACTCGAGTGAAATAATGGGAAACCCGGCAACGTATGAACGGATCCAAGGTACGCGGGGGAAAAGAAAGCACGGAAATACGTGACACGAAGAGAGGGTGGGACGGGAGGGCAAGCCAATTTTTCGCAAACTGAATTTCGTAACGGAGGTTTTTACAAAAATATCCGTATTTTTCGACTCCGATAGCATCGGACAACCAGTCGTTATATTTGTCCCTCTGTTACGGGTCAGTTGGAAGCGTAGGGAGGTCCGTCCGGGGGAACGCGTGGAAAAAAAATTAAATTTTACTCCTTCAATGACAAATGACGAATGAGGAGTTGCAAATTCAAGGAAATGGGGGTATTACGTATACGGCCGAGGGTACTTTGGGTATGCCAATGAGACGAAGAAATGTCCGGAGCCGAACGGTTTATTAAAAAAAAATGTTTTCCCATTTTCACGAAATCATTGGGGGGATACATCGCGTAGTGGGGATGCGGCGAAAATATTAGCGATACCGAAACCCCATCGAAGTATAATTCCAATTGATCGTGCAACTCAAACGAAAACCTTACCCCCGTTATATTTTGATTTTCCTTATTTACCACCGAATCTTGAAGAAGTTGGGAAAAATAAACCACGGAGTAATGAACAACGCCGCGGAGCAATTACCCGTTGTTACAAAAACGTGTAATAAAACGGGGATAGTGACGCGGTAAGGGGAGTAGTGAACGAGAACTGCATCGCGCGAGAAAAAAATGCCTTTAGGTGGATTACGTTTATACGTGACGTGGCGAAACTTTGATAATGATACAGTTACCTGATAGGTGAGACTCTCGTCGGGACTGTTTGGTAGAACGGAGAGAAAAAGAGCCGTGGAGGGAGTAATGCGGCGCGGTTGAAAATGTTCGGCCAACACGAAACTGCCGGACTCTGCCATTAGGTGCACGCCACAGGGCAATACAAAAATCATTATGTGAAGAAAAAGAAGAAAGAGGGTGTCGAGATAGAATGGATGGATCGCTGCGAAAAGGAATAAATCTGAATCGAAATCGAGAGCGTGCGCTGGGAAGAAGGTTACGCGACCCATACTTATCCTCGAGGCCTGCCTACGGATGGCTAGTCGATTGCACTCCAAAGCGATGGAACGTTACTACATATTCTATGTAGAAACAATTCAAACTGATTATATAAATCCCTTCGAATGGGAGTGCGCTTGATATTTTAGAATAAAAAAGACCACTCGAAAAGGACTATCCCGTGAAAACTTTGCCGGCGCTTAAGATGCGGCCGACGCTTGGTACGATATTCAGCACCAACCACTAATACCCAGCGTTGGTCCTTTATACGATTGCCAACTGGCAGCCAACTATCGGGTCCCGGTGTTGGCCCTGAACGTGGGCCAATCGGTTGATCATGGGTTTGCCAGTCTCGAATTGAAGCTCGGCACACCATCGAAGAGCCAACGCTGGGCCAGTACTAATTAATGACCGTCGGCCAATTGTTGGGGCGAGCGCAGGCCTTGAGTCTGAGCCATTCGTTTGACCGTGGTTTTGCCAATGCTTAGTTTTAGTATGGCAAACTGACGAATTGCCAATCCTGGCCCAACACTGGCTTTGAACGGTATAGTCCATACATATATATATATGCAACGCCAGCGATTTGCCATTTTGGCGGGCCAACGTTTTTCTCCCGCGTGCTCACGACTCCTGCGGTTCATCGGTGCCTCGTGGATTTTCATACGGCGTAAGTAATATCCTGGAGTAAAGTCGTGAGTTATTTTTTCCACAAATTATAAAATGGATATTATTTATTTAGTTATTCTCACATAACCTTGCTGTTTGCTTTTATCCCGTGAAAAACGACGCAACCGACCTAACCTCGAGCCAGCGTCACGCTAATCACATTCTACCATTGGCCGATGAACGGCCGTTGAACGGCCGTTGAACCTTGGGCCCAATGCTGGGCCAATACCCGGCAAACTGTTAGGCCTTTCGGTAAGCCTACTATCGGACAACCGTACATCCCAGCGTTGGGCCGAAGAGATCACTCCTACCGTGGCGCAACACGTAAACCGGTAGTGCTGCCGTTCATCGGCCAATGGTAGAATATGATTGGCGTGACGCTGGCTCGAGGTTGGGTCGGTTGCGTCATTTTTCACGGGATGCTTAACCGCGGTCGCTATGCATTCTTTGACATTTGCTCGGGTGCCACGAATCCTGACGACGAGATATCGTATGGAGATTTTATTTTCGCATACTACCGCATTAGGGCAAGCTCTCTCTCTCTCTCTCTCTCTCTCCCTCTCTCTCTCTCTCTCTCCCCGCTCTTTCGTACAATCTCCTTATTATCGTTCTTCGTATCGCATCCATAGTAGAATTCATGGCACGACACGCGAGCGAATATGAAATCGAGTATTTTGGTTCGCACTCTTAACCGCCTTAACCCCTCCGCATCCCCCTCGAGAAATGGCGACAAAGCAAAGGTTGCACACGGCGTTGCGGTGAATTGCGGTAAATTACGATACATCGGAGAAGTGCGAAAACAAAGTTACAAGAGAGCAAAGGAATGGGGATCGAAGGAGGGAGAGAGGTCCGTGTGTCACATCAATACGCACGAATGGCAAACGCGAATGACATTTGCGTAGGCTTAAAACGCGAGTACTAACGCAGAGGCGGTTAGAAGACGCGGCGTAAGAGGAGCCCAACGTGCAACACGCAAGCGTGGGAACCAAGCGAGTGTTTGCGCGTATTACCAGATCCGTCCAACTGAGGATAATGATACGGTACTTGGATTCTCGTCGGCCACAGCTCCTCCACCCTCGCTCTTCGCCCGCGTCTCCTTCTGACAGCCAAATTGCACGTATACAACATTCGGAACCTTGTCGGTTCGTAAACTGGGCGATACAATCGTTGGATACTGTCCGGTTTTTTTCTTGCTCGCCGATATATAACTCATCCCTCGCAACTAGGGAGAGGGTGAGAGAGAGAGTGAGAGGGGGTGGGGGGAGGCGGAACGATGTGCCCCCGTCGTTGGAATATCCGTACGGATAGTACCAACGGCCAATAACTGGGTATGACTGTACCGTCTTTTAATTTGAGCCAATTTCCTTAACAAGCGCGGCTCGCGCATTGCTCGAAGGCCGTGCTGGCAGAGAGAGAGAGAAAGAGAGAGAGGCGGCGACAGAGAGAGGGGCTTTGCCCACTCGTATTATATTTATTTGGATCTCGCGGTATAACAATGTACGAACGCGGAAGAAAAATCGATACGGCTATCGCTCAAGTGGGCTCGAAAAATTCTCACGTCAAGTTTATCGGAGGATTAGAACTTTTACTCGCGGATTTTTCATGCTCGGCAACGACGATTACTGTAGATAATGTATTCTCAACGTTTTCATCATTACTTCCCGAAAGAGAAGATACACGGGGGAGTTTGCAGTATTGCTAGTCTCGAAAAATGGGAATGATCAACAATCGTTAGCAGCTGCGTGTGTTGATCGGCGTGTTGGACTTTCAAGCTATCTGTGCACTATACTCGCTTGCCATCCCTCCGGGTAGTAGCTGAGGGGTTGTTAGCCGCTCGTCTAACAGGCCTCGGTGGGATGTCGGTGTTTGTTCGAGTGAGAGAGAGAGTGCGAGAGAGAGAGAGAGAGAGAGAGAGAGAGAGAGAGGGAGGGAGAGAGAGACTACTTTTTTACATATACGTTCGGGTAAGAAATCGCAGTGGCCAAATAAGACCTTGAGGAATTGAGAGGCCACCAAAGATGAGTATTCATCCGTACATGTGTACGATATCCCCTGGACGTTTGATACCGAGCATTCGGACCACACCGAAGGCAAATATTTTATTACCATTAGTGTCGATGCAGTGGTGCTTGAATGGCAGGAAAGTGGGTGGGGATACATTGGAAATATTGACTGCGATAACAGCGGCGTGGTCTCGACGAGAGAGGGGCCTACACGTTTCAAATTTTTAAGTAAAATTTACCGTTTAATGGTACAAAACACTTGGTGAATAAAAATCACTCGACAAATCCGACGAAAAAACAAAAGTTGCCGCACTTCCATGAAGTACTTTCTTTTTAAACGACACGTCGAAGGGTATTTCTGTAAAGTATAATGAAAACCACCAAACACGACGAATTTTCTATAAAAGAATATATTACCCACTGTGTTGGTAATATACATGGAAATAAAATACATAAAAAATGTATCGGAAGATATATAAAATATATATTAAATATAATTTGGTCGAAAAATTAGATATGTCAATTATATTTTTCGCTATGAGTAAAACTTATGCGATATATAAATATAAACCCATTCGGGATATATCTTAAATATATCAGACATACACACTGAATGCATGTTTTATGTATAGGGAAATAGATCGGTGAAACTATGCTGATGTATATCGAAAAATATATTTATGATATATAAAAAAATTGTGAAAAATGCATCACGAATGTACATTTTATATATATAGATGACTATATCTGAATGCACATGACTATATATATTTATGTATCTATATATGAACTAATACACCATAAATATATTCCAAATTCACTTGAAACATACGGGACGTTCATAAATGATACATTTCCAATAAATTTAGTGAAAGTATATATAAATAAAGATAAATAAATTCAATAGATATTATATATATCCCGATACTTCGTGTGCCGTAGCAAAATTTGTAGTCTGAAGAAGCGGTAGCGTTTTATCGCTTTTTAAGCCTCAGATTAAATAATCTTATTGAAAGTTTGCCTTCCAAATTTTCCACGATTATTCTCCTGTTAAAATAATAACGCCCTATACCCTGTGTGAAGATATAAACAAATACACTAAATTATGCATTATGTCGGTTAGTTTGTGGTGTAAGTATCGTAAAAATTGAAAAAAAAAACGAAAGAAAAACAAGTTCTCCGCACGGGGACTCGAGCCTGCGATGCGATCGCATTGGGAATTTGAACTTTTACTGCGCCAACCACTGCTTGGAATCTTATTAACATAAAAGTCTTTTGTACTAACCGATCCGCGACAAAACTTTTATCTTCCAAACGCTTGGCCATCTGGAGTTCCCACTTGCGTCACTTTCATTTCTAGTGAAGCCCTACATAACTGTGAACCCGAACGAAATAGGCGATAACGAGTAGCCGACCACCCCTTGTACGTGTAGTTTCATCGAGCGACCGGCTCATGGTTGGCTAGGCAACTTGAGTTACAGATGACGTTGCCAATGCAAAAAATCTCAAGTCGGGATCTCGCGATGACCTGGCCAATACTACCCAACTGCGGCCGCACTAGCCGGAATAAATTTTCGGACAAAAACAATTTAAGGTTATGTAATTCCATGCGATTATCGCTCTCAATGCGGACGCAATTAAGTCCGTCCAATCCAAGATCCAATAGTTATTTACATTCGTTAATACACCCGTTTTTCCATAAACTAACATTGTGTATTGTACAATATGTAGACGATACGAAAATTCAGAAATTTAACGAGTAGAACTGGCTCAGTCGACAACGTCACAACTCATCAATCAGAGGTCCCGGGATCGTACCCACCTTACGGCGTGTGAATGTCTGATATAATTGAAATTTGAACCATCAATAATATATTTGCAGCGCAACTTACTATAATCGGAATTAATGAACAACGAAGAATATCGTAAAAGGCCGGAATGATATTCAATAATGTGCAAAAGAAAGTTTTTCACACATTTACAAGCCATTTAAAGTTTATTTCAAGTATAGCTTAAATATATTTCAAGTATACCTTAAATGCACTTTGAATATGCTTCAATAATATACGAAACGTAGTATGAACATATTTCATGTATATTTGAAACGGCATATGAATATTTTTTTTCTCTACATTTTAGGTGCATTTCAAATACATTTAAAGTATATATCAAATATAGTTCGGATAAATTAAAAATCTATTTCTAGTCTATTTTGAAGGTAGTCTGAGTACATTGTAAGTATATTTTCAATATAGTTTGAACATCTGTAATCACACATGCAACATATATTTTTTATACGTTCTGAAGATATCGTCAACATACTTTTAACGCATTTCCCTTATATATTGCATATATTTAATATATATCTAAAATGTATAATATATATTTGAAATATTCTTAACATCTATTTTTAATACATCGAGAAATATATTTTTACACATATTTTATTTTCGTGTGGGATGTTTGGAATATATTCATATATATCTAAACATAAGAATAATAACTTTGTCCCATCTTCATTCAATATATCATCCGGTCGAATGATAATATACCAAGTTGGTATTTGCAAGAAGACTCGTCGTCACATAATAATTTTATTTAATTCGAAGCAGAGCGTAGCCATTGAGAAAGTAAATTGATCAATTCAATTGGCACCGTATCATTTAACCAAGTGGTTTTCTCTGGGAATATGCGGTGGGATTGCGCGTGCCTCGATGTAGATGTACATATTCCGCCGCCTCGAGCCATACCTTGGGAAACACCTCGAAACTCCATACTCCTTTTTGCCAGCTGGTGCTCCAAATTCATTATCGACGTACCTGTTTCACACTCTCGTATATGCGGATACGTACTTAATCTTCAACTCTGGAGCGCCGCTCTCACCGTTTGCGCGCCCGACGATCTCTCGTCGACGCTCGGCATTATCGGTGACGGCCATTCAATACAAACGAAAATGCGTCTATCGTTCTTCGCGCTCTCCGCATACATTTTCATATCGAATGTAGTCTATTGTATATGCCGTAGAGTCTACGTACGCGGCGACTAATTAACCCATCTCGCTTTCACTGTTGTACAAGCTGCGAAAAGTATCTCCATACAAACAGGGGAGCCTAACCATTCGATGAAAAAAAAAAAAAAAAAAAAAAAAAGAAAAGTATACTCGGCGTGCGTGTGAATGTCACATTGGTGTATTGGTGAAGTTCACATATACATGCAGTATAAACTGCGGTAGATTTCTGGGTGGGAATAAAATTGTGGAAATCGCGTCCAGGGTGCTGGAACAAAGCTGTTCGGGAATGGCTTCGCGTTAGGGGAATGACGAGGAAAGGTAGGTGTATTCGTCGAACGAGTAAGGTCTGATCGGGCGCGCGAGTAACTCGACGGAAAAGTAGAGGGGTGCAAGAATCGACACCAAAACAACGATCCTGTTGGATAATACGGGACGAAATACGCCTGTCAGGCGGAGCAGGATCGAGAGACTCGATCTCCCGTTCGTTATCTTCTTTCCAAGGGTGCGCGAGTATGCAGGATCCCTACGTATTCACGGTTGTACTTGCATAGACGTAACGAGGCAAGTTGTGCGGCGTACGATAATGGGGGGAGGGGGCCCTTTCGTTTCAAGGGTTGAAGAGGCAAGTTGTCCCAGCGTCGATAGCGAGTGAGCGAAAGACGGGAGCGGGGATGCTGCGGCTTGTGTCGTGCCGTACACGGACGACTATTGAGGGAGAAAGAGAGAGGGGGGCAAAGGAGGTGACACAGATGCGAAGGTGTGAAATTAGTCCAATAAAGGAACACCCACGCCTTCTGTGGCACCCCGTCCTTACGGGAAGTGTGATGCACCCTCGTGTTCTCGCCCACGATATCCCACCGCGACTCTCTTTCCATTTCATTGTTAGCCGAGTGCATCGAGAGACTGGCTCGAAGACTCAGACTTGTTCGATTCGTTCGGTCTAATAAAAAGTCTGCTGTTTTCTTAGCCTCGCAATATTGGCAATAAGACGAGTTGACCTCATCCAAAAGCCGGCTACAAAAATCCCGCCCTCGTCGAACACATACGAACAAATGTTGTTCGAAACTTCGATGGCTGGTCCAGATGGCACTGACTTTCGTACATCCTGAATTCTGAAAGGATTGGAAGAAAAAGGGCCACTTCCGATTTTTATGATTTTTAGGGGTGAAACGCCCTCGCCAGAAATATCTACCGCTCGAACTTGCACCAAAGACAAGCATTTTGAGGAAAAATTGGTTCGATTGGTTCCGGCCACCTCCCACCCTGACCGAAAACAAGCTCCGCCCCCTAAGTGCGACTCATTTTCACTACGTTCCTCCGTCATCGAGCATAGGTTTGTTTGAAAAAACTTTTCTTTAATCTGGAATCTGGAACCTTTCGAAAGACAAAAAAACGATGCTGTCATCGCTGGCCTTGGCAAAAAAAGATTTGCGCCTCCTATGAGTCGCGCTGAAATTTTCGTTGAAAAAAATACCCATATGTTCCGTATGGGAAGTACGGCCGCGTTAAAAATGAACAGTCACAAGCCTCAAAGGTGGCAGATATTTTTTTCGCCAGGGTTCCACCTACATAAAAAAAAAAGAAAAAAGAAACGCGGAGGATTTTTGCGAGAATGAGTCAGGGGGTAAGGGGTTGCCACGCGATTTTTTTTTCTCAAAGTACTTGTCATTGGTGGAAGTTGGAGCTGTAGGTTCGGCGAGGAAGTTTCACCACGCAAAAACCATACCCAAAGTAGGCTTTTTCTCCAATTCCGTCAGGTCAGGATAGAGGATGTATCCTGACCGGAAACAGGATACAGGATGTGTCCTGAGCGACCCTCAGCCATCTCGACCAACTTATAAGCCGCCGATTCGAAAAAAAAAACGTTCGTATGTTCGACGAGGGAGGAAATTTGGCAGCCGGCTCTCCGGGTACTTGGAGCACGCGTTGTGTTGCGCAGCGTCGCGACACTACCGGATGAGTGGTAGTTTCGTCCGTTTCCCAAGGCCATTTCCAAGGCTGCGAGTTAAACTTGTCGATACGATCATCGACAGAGAGCGAGTTCGAGAGAATCGCGAGCAATAGACGCGCCAGAGAGATCACACCGAGCAGCACTCTGCCCGAAACCCTCTCCCCCTCAGCCACTTTCTCTTTGGCATTGTAATTGGCCGCTCGAGGAGACTCCAGGATATCAATTAGTCCCTTCTGTGGCTTAGCGAGAGAGCGCAGCAACAGCCATTCTCAACGTCAGAAACTCCAAAGCGCGTTTTCCCATCTCGGTTGCACTTTCTCCCTCGACGTATACGCGATCGAGCTCCGTCGTGATGTGGTTAGTCCGGCCCGGACTTGGCTCGCAACGTCCAGCTTCCGTTATTACCTCTTTCCCCATGCAGCCCAATGCGAAACCCCGTGTTTCGCATGCACACACGGGCACACACCCGAGGCCCCGCCGCTCCTCCGCTTTGTCCGTCTTCCTTCGCCTCAACCGTTAATTAATTTCAACTATTTACTCTAACGATTCAATCATAATATTGAGCCGTTTATTTTTGGAGCTCGTTGCTCGCGGTAACCTCGCACTGGCCTACCACCTGCGCCCGCGGCTTCGCACATCCCCCCGCGGCTACTCGAGTTTCGCGTTGCGCGGCGGCGCAATATCGAGCGAAAGACTCCCCGTTGCAGAATCCTCCGTCGAGGAGCTGCATTGACCTATGAATGTTGATTCCGCGCATTCGTAATATTTACAATAAGGAATTTGCTACGCGTTGACATGCCGGAGGAAGCCTGCCTTTTGCCGTGTCAAGCCATTAAAGGGCCTCACGTTTGTACTCGAGACAGGGAAATCTTTTTGTCTCTTTGACAGCCGCGCGCGCGCGCGCGCGCGCAAGTTGATTTATCCTCGAGGCTTCTTTTCTACACATATCGATTCCAATGGCAATAAGATTGAGATTTTTTTAAGTATCCTTTACGATCGAACGCGTACGGCCAGGGTCAGCTCGAACAATCCGGGCGGAAGTCGTCTACGCGGTACGGTGGCTCGTTATCTCAGGTGCGCGGGTTCTCGCTAAAGACGTCTCTTTGCCGCTCATCGCGGTCGTCTCGAAACAAGTTTAGCAAGGAATCGACCACCACCATCACCTGGTGCGCATCTCGCGAGGCCCCTTTTCGCTCCATCGACTTAGGCAAAACACAAACTTTCTGGGAATCCTGAGCGCGCGAAGCCGTTCTCCGCGGAGAATGAAGAGAAAAAAAGGAGCTCGCGGTCACGTGCAGGATTCTTTATCCAACGCGGGCGATTCCAGCAGCCTGTCCCCTGCACGTCTCCTCGACGTCTCTTGTCTTCTCCTCGTTATTCGTGTCATCTTCTCATCTCCTTGGAGTCTTGTACGTTCTACCGGATGAGTCGGAGCTGTGGTATTTGTGGCGTAAGAACACGCTCCTTGCCGTTTTGGGCAGAGCCGCGCCCGGTCCGGCGCGCTCTGACCTTGAAAAAAGAAAGAAAAAAAACGTCGGGGTGAAGACGAGAGGAGATCCAAGTGCGTGGCGAGATACGCGGAGCCGAGAAGAAGAGGAAGAAGAAGAAGACGAAGACGAAGAATAATAACGAGAACGGATCGCGCTTACAAAGTAGAAGCAAGAAAAAGTGGATCGATCGGAGATGGCACGCGGGAATAACGCAACGGATAGAGACGAAAAAGAGGTGAATAAATATCGGAAGATTGAGGAAGAGACTCGGGGACATCCCCGCGTGACCGGATCGAGACTAACCGTGCTCGAAGAATAATCGGTAATCCGATAAAATCCGGTGACCATCATTTCCTATATCCGCCTGTCCAGCAGGACACCAAAAAAGTCGATTGTATCGTATGCAGACCCCTGGCTTGCACCAACCGAGAAAGGATCGGCGCAGTTGTACGAGGGCGGGCGGTCGTTCCACGAACGAGCTTCGCGAAAGTATCTATACACCGCATTGAAAGCTTTCCACGTTGCGTCGTATCGAGCGAATGAAAAGGAGAAGGATGTTGAGAAAGAGGGGAATAAATTTGAAATAATTCAACGACAATGTCAATATCGATTGTCCACCGCGGACGGCAACTCCGTCCGTCAAAGTTCCGTACTCTCGCCTTAGCGCAAAGCGGTGTAACATCGCTAAACCGGTTCCTTGCTCTCGTCGTACGCCGTCCACGACTCTCACATCCATAGTCACGCCATTCGATGTAACATCTTTAAAAGGAACCGAAGTGGTTGACGCATCGACCGAACGCGGCACAGGTCGCACCCGCGAGACTCGAGTTATTGGCGGTCGACTCGTGTATACCAAGTGAAGATACCCAGCCGGACACATGTAGCTCATATTGGCATCGTATGTAGATCTTCTATGAGGCATGGAACATCACACAGCTATCCTATAAATCAATACTAACTTCTTTTTAACACGATTTGGCCTTTGTGTGCTATAATTTCACGCATCTTTAATCTTCATCCGAAAAAGCGCCAGCAAACAACGACTTCAAGAAATATCGACAGAACTTTGCTCGAAAAGTTTTTCGAGAACAGACTATGCAAGACGTTTTCACTGGCTTATGGCTTCTTCGAATCCTCTAGTTTCTAGCTTTAGGAGAATAACTCCGCAAAAGAGCAAACGCTTATCACATGACGCGATTAAAATGTTGCTGTCCTCCGATGGTTCTCCACGCTCGAGGTCTGATAACGATGATATTGAGAGCGCATCAAGTGACGAAGATTGTTCTGTTGACGAATATTCGTAATGTCATGTATTTTTTTGGCGTTCGCCTTATACGTAATTAAACGAATGTTCTTGACTATGATCTGATTATAATGAATTTAATAGTAGTACTCGCAGCTTGACGTTTTATTTATACCTTTGGATTTTCAATCGAATGTGACTAGTTTTTAAAAACAAAGTCGGCCATTGTGCGTCTGCCGTTTGGATTTCCGAAATTTGAATTTTGGTTTCGTCATTGGTATCGACGAAAACCCCTATATACGGATTTTCAATTAAATCTGACAAGTTTTTTGCAAACATGTCGACCATTTTATATCCGCCTTTTTGAATTTTCGAATTTGTTGCATTTCGGATTTGTTATCAGCAGCTTCGAAAATCCCTATATACGGATTTTGCTTTGAATCCATCTCTTTGATATTTTGTCACAATTGTCGAGACCTTGAAACACTGTGCGGCGTGAAGAAATTGTAGTGCTCGTATGAAGCTCATATTGGTGAACACAAAAAATGTGCTAGTATATATTTGTTTCCATATGCTTTATTTATGTTCCTGCCTATATGATAATTGAATTAAAACGGAACTTGCCTCGTTAAAGTTTTTACCTACCCTCGGGATTTGAGCCTACGACTTCTTGTTCTAGAGCTGAGCGCGCTACCTACTTATCGTTAGCCATTGTAGCACTTGTGTAAAATTTCTTTTTTTCTTTGCCTATTTTTATCATTCTTCATCTTTATAAATATGCATATCGCAATCGCATTCCGCTCATCGTACGTATCACTAAGAAACATGTGTACCGCCGTTATACAGGGTGAGGCACTAACTGTTGCCAACTTGAATATCTCTGTAATTATCGACGTCTCAAAAAAATCTTTGAAGCAAAAGTTGTACCGTACGAAAGGGGTCATCAAATGCGACCATTTCTTTTATCTCGGTGGAGGCGCTGTCGCACAGTAAAGGTCACCTCCACTTTTTTAAATGGGCCGGTACATTTTTTTTCAACTATCTTGTAGAGCATCGAAAACTGCATAAAAAACATTTAGGGGTCAAAGTCGTGCAAGGTCATTTAAGATCAAAAAGTGACACGAACTTTGTTTTTATGTGAAATTACCTTTATTCACAGTAGATGTTCAAAGTGATTGCCATTGGTATCAATGCAGTATTGCAATATCTCCTCGTCACGGATTGTGTAGAATTTTGTTATCACTTCGGCACTTATCGAATCACAGCCTCGAAGAATTCTCTCACGCATATCGTCCGGCATAATTGGACGTTCTTCATAAACAAGATCTTTCAAGTATCTCCAAAAGAAAAAGTCCAGAGGCGTCAAGTCTGGCGAGCGAGCCGGCCACGATACAGCTCCGCCGCGTCCAATCCAACGATTTGGAAATCTCTTTTGCAATTCATTTCTAGGTATCAGCGAAAAATGTGCCGGGCACCCATCGTGTTGATACCACATTCTGTTTCTCGTTTCTAAAGGTATTTCTCCGAATAACAGGCCTAATGTTTCTTGAAGGAATGTGATGTACTTCCTACCATTAAGATTCCCTTCGATGAAACACGGGCCTATGATTCTATCCCCAATAATCCCACACCTTACATTAACCGACCACGGTCTTTGGTGTGCAACTTGCCGCAGCCAATGTGGATTTTCAGTTGACCACAAATGCGATTCATGAAATCCGTACCAGTTAATTCCTAGTGGAGACTCATGTGGTAAGGATGATATTTATGACGATGTAGAACACGTAGAATACTTCTTTGGCTTACGCCAGATTCCCTCGCAATTTGACGAGAACTCGCACAAGGGTCTCGATGAATGGCGGCAAGAACACCAATTTCCGTTTCTTCGTTAGTAACTCGCTTTTGTCGGTTGCTTTCCCGACGGGTTAAGGATCCAGTTGTTCTCAGTTTAGTGTACAAAATTTGAAAAGCACGGCGTGTAGGATGAGAAGAACGTTCAGGAAATCTTTCAGCGTATAAGTCTCTAGCTCTCACTGCATTTAACTGACATTCTCCGTAAATTAGAAGCATATCAGTTTGCTCTTCAAATTCGCTTGATTCATTAATACTAGTCTCACCATTCTTACTATCGTTATCTTGGGTTTGTTTGGGCGAAACATTGATGAGGAGATTGCAATACTGCATTGATTCCAATGGCAATCACTTTGAACATCTACTGTGAATAAAGGTAATTTCACATAAAAATAAAGTTCATGTCACTTTTTGATCTTAAATGACCTTGAACGACTTTAACCCCTGAATGTTTTTTATGCAGTTTTCGAGGCTCTACAAGATAGTTGAAAGAAAATGTACCGTCCCATTTAAAAAAGTGGAGGTGACCTTTAATGTGCGACAGCGCCTCCACTGAGATAAAAAAAATGGTCGCATTTGATGACCCCTTTCGTACGGTACAACTTTTGTTTCAAACATTTTTTTGCGATGTCGATAATTATAGAGATATTCAAGGTGGCAACAGTTAGTGCCTCACCCTGTAGAATGTATCATTGAAAAACACAGCTATCGCCGTCGTATTGCATGCATGTCGTGTCTACTACCAGCGCTAACTCAGTGAATTCACCAACAAAAGTCATTGGATGACTTCCGTATACAAATATTCATCTGCATCCATCTGCAAATATTCATTGTAGAATTTAAATTTGCCATCGTATGAGTTCATCTTGTGTTCAACGGATGATGCAATTTGAAACGACAAGTTTAAGTCACGATGTATCTGAAATTCAGGATACTGAATGAGCTCACGATATGTCTTCATGAACGTAAACGAAATTGCGTTCATGTTAAGTACAATTTTTGAGAAGACAATTAATGCTACCATAGTGAATACACACGTCGAAATGTCTACACAAGACTTCAATATGATGTAAAATTTGCGGATTTTAATGGCGGACACTTGACCACAGCGATATGGTTTCGACGTGCTTTAATAACCGTACGATGCATTCGTAAACGACATATTGAGATCAAAATGTTTTGTACCTTCATGATATTAAATGTGTTCATGGCTTTGCATCACGATATGTAGTCAATATGTTGTAAAATTGGCTTCATCAATTGTATGCACGGCGTGATAATCACGACTGCCTATCTAGGTAAAGAGACAGACCGCAGCCGGCGTTTAGAAAATCTCGACGGAATTTTGTTTATTTATTGTACGATCCTACTTAAAACGACTATCTCACGCGCGTTTTGATACAACGGTTGCGGCTTGTTAAAACTGTACAAGGGGAAAACAGATCGACCGATTGCCCAGTGAAAAAAGGTTCGATTAGCCGCCGTGGGACGAGCATGATTTATGATTATTTGTTCAGTGGGTAATTTTAATTTTAATTGAGAAAACAAACGAGTTCACGAGAAAATTTATGCCGCGTTGCATATTTTAATGTTGAACGTTCCTCGCTTCGATAGAAAATGTTTTCTCATATTTCACGCTTACCGCGTTCTAATCTCCGTTTTCCCTCTTCTTCTGTTTTTCTTCTCTTTCCTCCGACCCACGATTTATTTGCGTTTTTCTTTGTATTTTATTTTTTTTTAACTTCGTTTTTCTTTCGTTCAAACAGCCATTTCTTCTTTGTTCTTCTATCGAGTTTCTTGCGGTGCTTTGTTTTTTTCTTTGCATTGATACGGCACATCTGATCAGGAAAATTTTTTTACCGTTTTTTATTCTTTGGCTCAAATTATTTAAAAGCACCACTAGAGATACATACAAAAGACATTATACGCGTCTTTAGGCCCTTTAGGGGCCCTTTTAAAAAAAGCCTCTTTAGGCCCTCGCCGACAAAGTGTGACCGGCCTCCAAGGGACCTGGTCGGGTGCCATGTTAGGACCCTTGTAGAGTAAGGGAAAAATAATCGGGGCCCAGTCAAGGCTCTGGCTGAATTCTTTCACGGGTAATGAGGCAAGATGAATACAAGCTATCGCAAACGCGAAATATTTTACAACGTACCACTATTTATGCTAGAAAGGGTGAAATGAAACTAGTAAAGTATTTGGTTCCTCTTCAACCGGTGTTTTTACCACGGGAAAAAAAAAGAACTCGCAAATTATGAAATTGATATATGGAAGCAAGATCATTCGGACTAATCCTACAGAACTTGGCTGATTGGCTTATCAAATTGATGGCATTGAGAATGAAACCACTTTTATATGCAAAAGATTTTATATGCGAAGATTCGTGTCCCGTCATTATCCCAGCGCTGTTTCATCTTGTCCCGTATACGGGGTAAGATGGGAAAATACCGGTTTATTTAAAAATATAGATTGTATGGAACAAATCAGGGAGACCGATTTTTTGTTTCTGAAATTAAAAGTTTAATAAACGTTGATTAGTTTAAAAAATAATTAAATTTCGCTGACTCATATATATATACATTGTTTTATTTGAACATGACCTTAGCGTTATCATCTTGCCCCGACTTCCCCTATATACTGTCGTAGAAGTCATTTATGCAGGCGGTAGGAACGAACATTTTGATGTCTTCCCAAGCTTTTTCTCTTAACCATGGACGCCAAGTCGTTGTTCAGCATTTCCCATTTACCTGTGTGGTACATACGTTGTACCGTTATATGATGATGATATGAATTTTATATTATAATAGCAATATAATTTCTGCTAATGAATACAAAATATTTGGAAAAATATTATTCCTAAGGCTTAACAATTTTGCCTACAACTTTTCTAGTAAACAGGCTCGGCTAGTTAAAACAAAGTTATTTGACTTTTTTTTTAGATTCGATTAATTTCACATACATAATGAAAAGCCTTGCTTGAATGGAAAAAAAATTATAAGGTTAATCTGAATTTTCTTATAAAGTAAAACAAGCGCCAATGTTTTCGAGGGGATTTTTTTTATTAGAAGGCGTTTTTTTAGTTTTTGAAAGTTTTCAACAGTGTGTATCAGCGAGACTTTGTCAAGGGAAATAAAACAGAGACGTTCATATATGCTCACGTGCGGTTAGATAAAAAGTTCCGGTTGTTGCAAAGTCCCGTGGAAACGCGTGCGTGGATTACTTCGCCACTCCCTTGGCGTAAATATCTGTTCTACATTCTCGTATTGATGAATGTTGAAGCGAAAGTTTGCTTCTTCGAAGCCGACAATAATCTCCGATTGACGGAACTTTAGAAATAATGCAGGCCATGAGAACACACGATACCAGAGAAATAAATACATCGACCCTTGGCACCCGCAATCCTGCGGTCGCACTCCGTTCTTCAATCTAATTTTCACTATTCTCTTCCAGTTCCATTTCCCTAAATTCCGGAAGACTCTTTTATCGCTCGTAAATATCGCCGTTGGTTTCTGGAAAAGTCTTATTTATGGCAAACCCGGGTCGTTTCTTTTATTCCGTCTCGGGCAAAGTACCACGTGATGGGTGTTATAAAGAAAAAAGTATGCACGGAGAGGAGACGAGAGAGTTTCGCGAGTAATATTGCCATTAACGAGATTATAGAGAGGATATATAGCCGCGATTAATTTCATCACTGTTGTACCGTCGAATATTTTTTTCGCACTCTCACCGCTTTTCTCGCTCCCCGTGTCATCGGGCGACAGGGAGAATTTTCCCCATAAAGTAACAAACTCTCTTTCGTGGGATTTGCATATTGGAAATATATTTGTCGCCCGTAAACTTTTTTTCCATCCCCGAGCAATCCGAATGAGTTTTGGGTGTACGGGCGTGTTAGTCTGGCCAGGAGAAAATGATCGGATAAACGTTCGTGGGTACATACACACGCGCACACACACGTATATATAGTGGTGTATATATATGTAGTTGTCGTCGAGACGTCGCTTATTTATTTTAGTCGAACGGGGGCGCGTTCACCCGCTGTGGGAGACCATTCCGAGTGTGGCGCACATGGGGACGTTTCGCGGTCAATCAGTCCGCGGAGGATTTAAAATAAATACTCGTTAAGGCTACTTGGAACAAAAGGCGAGGAAGAGCGTGATTACGTAAACTGGCCGGTAGCGGCCGCCTTAACCAGTCGCGCCTTTGTGGACGTAGACAGGGCGGCAAGCGTAGACGCGTTGTTGCTTACCAGCCTCGATATAGCCTACGGTAAATCGCACCATTCGGTCCCGGCTTTTCCCTCGGATCTCCCTACCCCTACGCGCATCGTTGGTTCGAGCTCTCGTTCTCTCTCTCTCTCTCTCTCTCTCTCTCTCTCTCTCTCTCTCACACACACACACACACACACACACACACACACGCGCGCGCGCGCGCGCACACACATCCCCGTCTCATCGGAAAGGGAAGAAGCGATAAAAGGATTCGGCAGAGGCTCGTTAGTTGCTGAAAATAAAAATACATGCTCGAATAAAGAGAACAAACATTCGCCGAGTCTCTAATCTATTCCGCTCTCATACATATGCGAATCGTTGAATACAAAAATGTGTAGAGCCAAGCGCGGGAGAAAAGGATAAATACACAAGTGAGAAGCTTTGCGCAAACACTTTCGTTGAGAAATTTTTATATCGTCGGCACGAAATTTTCCATCAAGACGTAGATACGCGATGAGCGTTGCGGGCAGAATGGTAAAATGTCAACGGTACGTTCGTTCGTTCGTCACATTATATAAATCGGCAATGTTTCACTCGAAAGAGGCCAGGGCTGGGGTTGAATGCTTATCGTCGTTGGCTCGGACTCGATGACGGAACTGGATACTTGACGATTTAGCAACCACGGCAACGAAATGTCCCAGGTTTCGTGTCGTCGGGGGCTGAGGAACGAAAGGATGCGCAACTCCTGTGTGATCCCGACGCGGGTGGAACTATCTCGGTTCCGAGCTTTTGTTCGGTCGAAGGCGAGGATATACGCGGGGAATATCGAGGGAAGATAGTTGGTACACGTGTATATAGCCTCGAGGTTCTTTTCTTCGCTCTGTACACCCATCAGCGGATCTACATATATATACCTCATTAACGCGAGGTGGACGACCGAGAGAGGGTGAGTGAGAGCTCGTTTCTGCCGGAGGTTCGGCGAAGGGAAGTGGCGGTGGCGTCGGGTCGAAGCGAGGGTGGATCGTTCTTATAACAACTCGCAAATGAGCTACCGGTCGGACTCTCGATATACGCGGAGAGCGACCGAGATCCTTCCATTCCTCTCTCTTCCGCTCTCGTCCTCTCGCTCTCTGCCCGCGAGCTATTTCGTGCCTTCGTCTCGCTCCTTGCCACCACCTTCGCCCACACGTACATACACGAATACAGAAATTCAGCGGCGTTAAACGAGACATGTGGCGTCCCCCAACCAATGTATGTGTATATATACGAGTATATATATATATATATATATATATATATATATAGAGAGAGAGAGAGAGAGAGCGAGAGAGAGAGAGAGAAGGATAAAAATATATTGAGCAAATGATTTCGGCCCTCTAATATGATGCGATATATCTGCATGTGGGGGAGGGAAAAGGTCGATATTCGAGAGGTTGAAATTGCAGCGGATGGATGCTGATTGGAGAATATGTCCATCGTCCGCTGAACGCTATGTCCCTCTCATTTGCACTCTCGCACTGGCCGCCGAATATGTGCCTTGGCCGAATGCTTCTAGAAACCGTCAATAGAATTTTCAAGCAGTTTTTTCCCCGAGGAGTTTGACACTAGCCCAACAGAAAGGTACGAGGCAAGAATGACCTCAATTCGGCTCTTAATTCCATTATTCAGATTTGCTATAATCGATCGTCGAGGCATTTTCCAAGAGGAATGTAGAGGGTATTTTTCAAGGAAACAGACAGGTGATCGGTAAGTAAAAATATGTGATTCGCGAGCACAAAATTTACGATGACAGACTTTTTTGGCCACGTGTATTTTCGAGGGCTTTCGTGCGACTGTTGAGTCAATCATTGTGGATCGACGTATTGCGTTGAATAATTAACTGTTTCTGTTTATACATAATTATAGAGGGTATATTGGCCTTTTTGCGCACAAGAACAACGGATGGGCGGAATTTTTGACATTCGAAACAGTATCGGTGAGCCGATAATTGTGAGCTCTGTATAGGTACATGCAATTCGCGGGTGCAGTTCCGAAAACGCCCCACCTCCGATTGAGCTGAAATTTTGCTCAGACCTTCATTTTAGTGTTATTAAAGAACCCCTAAAGGGCTTTTTGGCGCATCAAAGTACTTTTCGAGATATCGATTTTTGAAATTGTGAATTTTTTTTTCTTTCGCTGAAAATTGAAAATGATTTCTCGAAAAATAGTGGTTTTTTTGGAGAAATCACAAGAGTATCACTTTTTGTTAGTAATACAATTTCCTATCCGAAGTGTTAAAAAAAAACATTCAAAAACTCAAACTTAAACCCAAACTCAAACCCAAGTAAAGCAAAAAATCACGATCTGGCTTTTTTGCGCTCCCCACTCTGTGCGCATGCGCGTCAGCTCTTTCCCCCTACTACGACCTTCTTACGTCGCTGCTGTTGGGTTTGTTTGGGCTTGGGGACCACGGCGGGGTCATGGGGCAGCGCCCTTTGCCGGGCGGAGGGACAGAGCCCCCCCAATGGCACTAACACTGCTTTTTATATGATTAAAAATTGATTAAAAATAAAAAATTAATGAACGTTCGGTTCACCGTAGTCAGCTGACTGAAAACTTGCCCATTGTCAATTAAACATATTTTTTCAATTTTTAGCCTAAAATATGCAGTTTTTGAAAATGTTGTATAAAATCTTTTTTGTAGCAAATTTAATTTCCTACAAAAAGTATCTGTTATGATTTTTTCGAAAACTGCAATTTACCGAGAATTTTGAAACAAATCAAAAGAAAATATTTTTTTACAATTAAGAAAATCGATATCTCGAAAAGTACTTCAATGCGCCAAAAATTCCTTTAAGGGTTCTTTTATAACACTAAAATGACGGTTTTCACTAAATTTCAGCGCAATCGCAGGTGGGGGTTTTTCGGAACTTTATCCCAATTTGCCAATGTCTTTTTATGTTTAAAAAAGTAGTTGCACGGAGGCTATCGTAAGACTTTTCGGACGGGAAATTTCCATCCGGTTCCATTGAATTTTGCGAATATATTTGGACACGTTCGTTCGAGAGACGGTGTACGTTTCGAGTATATAATCGTAAGCGACGACGACGAGAACGACAACCGGGAACGGAAAAAAAAAATCGGTGACGAGCGAAAAGTCAGACGTCGGCTTTGAAGACATAAAGTTATCCGAGGTGCGTTCGGCAGGCACGCGACCGGACGTTTTCTAGTCTACTCGCCTGTCCTGCGTGCTTTATACGTGACAAGACAAATATTTCTTCTTCGATGCGATTGCAAAGTCCATATATTTCAATATGTGTGCGTGTACGCGTATCTTTTTCTTCAATATCGTACATATTTGCAGCGGCAGCACTGGATTAGAAAGTAATCCGGTCGTGGTCGTTTCTTTTAGCCGGGGTCATTCTCGTCACCATTTTTTATGCTCGTCCTATCGAGGAAATATGCGTTCCACGTTTCGTCAAATTAGATCGTTATTCACTTTCGATTATTTTGTTTTACAAAATGTCCAGTGCAGTCTCGTAATTATGGCTAATTTGTGGATAAAGTTACTCGCGCGGGTAACATAATTTTTGCTGCTCAATGAAAAAAAAAAAAAAGAAAAGTTTCCCGTCTACCGATGAGGTATATGGAGCATCTCGAAACGTGTCAAAGCAATCTCGATAGAAAAGTGAGAATATGAGCCGAGCGGACGCTCGTATATCTACGATCGCGAGAAAGTGTTTTCCTGGCGGCGCTTATCGCGTGTACGTTGGCCGTGCACTCTGCCATTTACACGTGTAGTCGTCACTTTTTCCCCCTTCCTTTGCTTTTCTCTTCTCATCCAGCCGCCCAACTCTTTTCTTTTGCTCTCACGAGTTTACCGTGGCAGTGGAGCGTGCTCGTAAAAAATCTCAGGTGGCTGGCTCGTTGGGACGCGCGGCGACAATTAAAATATATTTTCCATCGATAGGAATGGGAGAAAGAGAGGCGCGAAGCTCGTCCGGTAAAGTGCCGGGCACGTGGGTCGCGTTTCTTTTCACTCGTTGGCTGCATTTTTCTTGAGAATAAATGAAATAACGAACGAAATATTGTTTCTCAATGCGTATACGGTGCGGAGAAGCTGCCTACTTGTCGTTAAAAAGGAGCACACGCATACTTGGCATATTGGAAGAAACGACGCGGCGGAGGAGGAAGAGGAGAGGAGGAGAGAACGAACGGGGGGCGGCTCGTTGAACGAGACCGAATCGTTTGTACCGCGGAATATTGTAACGACGCGAGGTTACGCTCGTCTCGGTCAGTGGGACAAGATTGACGATGCGCAGACTTTTCTCCAAGCGCACGCTTCATTTACTGGTTTGTTATTTCCGAATATAATGAACGCGCGAGCGCTCGCGCGCGCGCTGTATAAGAACAATATGCATTTCCATTAATGAGAGGCAACTGGTGTGGTGCGACGACACGTCCCGAGTACAACGCGTTTCGTGCCACTGTCAGGATCAATGTCCGCGCGCAATATCATGGAAGCCTTTTACCGGCGTGCGTGCTAGTGAACTCCGGCTCGAGAAAACAAAAATTACGAGGTAGATACAATATGTGTAGACGGAGGGAGGGCTTGCTAGCGGATATAAGAGGATCCGCTGATAGACCGCAATTCTCAGTTATGTATTTCTTGTGGTTGATGAAGGCCCGTTAGCGGCAAACTGTAGCGTCATGAGAACTTGCATTCTTCTACAAGTAATTTGTCGTCAATTTTTTTAACAATCAGCCTTCTCCCTTCGTTGAGTCGAGACACCTTGCGACACATTTCAAAATTCTACTTGTTCGTGATGAATTCCGAGTGAATGCTTGTCGGAGTGATTTTACATAGTGCTTTTCTTTTGACAGCTCGCGAGTCTTCTGGTTCTCACGTTGGTCACGTCTTCCGACGGACTATTCTTCCACTAGTGAGTATATTTTTGGCTCTTATCGTGGTGAAAGATAGGATGGATCGAAGGAACGGCAAATTTTCGTAGAAAATAATCGTAAACGTAGCGCCTTGATACAAGAGAGAGGGAGAAACACGTGTTCATTAGTCGGATATGACAATTCCGCAGCCCGAGAAATGCTCTGATCGACTTTTTTCAATCACTCTACCGGAAAAAAGAGGCTAAGAAGCTGTCACAGAGCATTCATCACTATCACTTGCACTATTATCCGGTCTATACGCATGTATTTCCCGTGAAAGCACCGATGAAATTTGAACTCGACAAGTTGCACAGGTCAGTACGCCGCAAAATAACTCTATCTCTTTACATTTATTCTTCATCCTCGTTATTTTTCATCCCCACTGGAGAGGCCATTCTTGAGGATATTTTGATCATTCTTGTTCTCAATTATACAAGATTCAATCGATTTCAAGGTAAAAACGTTCGAGTTGTGCATAATTTATTTATAAATCATACATCGAACAAAAATAAAAATATTCCAATGTTGAAATGGTATCCTCAATTCGGCTCTCTATTCGTTCTTGCGTATTCATTTGTTTGACATTATTTGAAAAAAATGTAATACACATTGGGCGCTGTTGTATAAAAAAAAAAAAAATCAAATCTACCTCGCTGCGGTGAGTACTCGAAGCTTTTTGTAAAGTCCGATCGAATAGAAAGAACGAAAGCATCGTTGGCGAAACAACAACAAAAACCCCCCAAACTTACCGATACACACAATTATTTCGAAGCAATCATTTGGAGACGCTGGGCTGGGGCGACAACGAGTTCAAGCGCGTCCCCGAGCCGGAAATTTATGCAACGTCTCCGCTTCGCGATCCCTGGCCCGAACCAACCGACACTCGCTCGTCGATCTGGGACGACGAAATTGCCCGTGAGTTACCTGGTTTTTGCTTCGACGTACCAATCGATCGAATACAAAAGCTCTTTACCTCAAGATGAATTATTTTTTTATTTTGTTTTCAAGCTTTCAATTTATAACAGATTATTCCGGAGAGGCGTTGGAAGTGGAGCAATTCCCTACAGCCGGTATTATTGTAAAGGTTCCTATCGAGAATAAGATCGTTATTCAGCGACCATCGATCGAGGCTGAGAAGCCCTCGACGAATCCGTTTTCATCCTTCCTTCGGGGCTTCAAACGAATAAAGAACTCGCTCTTTGATGGGAAAGAGGGGACAGCGCACGATAAGGCAAAATCGAGGATCGAGAAATCGAACGCCTACCTCGTATACGTCAGACCGGAATTTGGCCGGAAACTTTGATCGATCGACCTACCAATTATTTCCGTCATTTTTGCCCGCGTGTATAATTTTTTAACGTCTTTGTGGACCTTCCGATAAAAATTCCTCACAACTGTCCATTCATTGGGTTGTTACGAGCTAGGGGAAAAAAAAACATTTTTTTACGAAATGTTTGCGAACCTCCCCGCCGCTCCCTCGATACGGGTGAGCTGCGAGAGTTGAGCCGGAGCGGGTACAATATCCTCTACCACTTGGACTATAAATACATGGATACGCGTGTACGTAGACTGTAAAAGGAGGGAGAACACGACATAAATACGATGTGCACGGAGTTATTTAAGGGGCTGTTAGATTTTTATGAGGCGGATGAAGCATCACCGGGGTGTCGCGCTCGTGTACAGGATATACCTACGGAATGTGTCGCATGGATAGGAGACGAAGAAGGAGAAGACGACGAACGCGTAGGACACCTATACAAAGTACTCTCGCACGTTGGATACAAACAGAGCGTACAAGTGACTACTTGTCGTTCGTTGGGAAATTGAAAATTCATCGTTGCAATGTACGTTGTTGGGATGGATCTTTTTTGTCTGTCGAATCTCGTTCGATTTGGGTACAGAATCAACGTCGAGAAGAAGCAGGCCCGCTGAGAAGAGAAAAACATTGGCACAGAGGCTTTGCAGATTTTTGCGAGAGCAGCTCCTCTCTCAGCCAAAAGTCTGGCTGATTGGAAGCCTCCGAGACGACGCGTATACTTTGCGACGAATGCTTGCAGGTGCCCTCCGATGCCCGCTCTCTCTCTCTCTCCCTTCTCCTTCTCGTTAAAATCGATGCGACAATTGACAGTGATTGCGCAACATCGCGGTGTACAAGACGTGTTCCGTTCGCTCGAGTCTGCTTTCCTCTTGGTAACGTAATTGACAAGACTACTCTGCGTAGAGAAATATAAAGTGCTTCGGTTGCGCCGGGGCTTTTGATATTTCCTAAAATTGCAAGAAAATAGTCTTTCTCAGCTTGACTGTCGCAGGATGAGCCCCAACGATCTGACACACGTGCGTATTTCGTTCGTTTCCAAATGCTGCCGCGCTACCACTGGAAAATTCCTTTGAGCCTCGGGCCAATGCCAATCGTAGTTTGCTAGATTATTGGAAATTGACGCGTTCGATTCTCCTGTTGGACCTCGAGTCTCTTCTCTCGGAATATGAGAATAGTCACCGGCGGGGGGGTTACTCTATGGTAAGGACGGGAACGATCGCAAATCTTGACGAGAGTGACAAGCGTTGACACGCGAAGGAATAAGCGGCCGCAAAGGGTTGAAGCACCAGCGAGGACTGGGCGCTTGGTTCTACAGCTCGCGCGCGGTTTCGATTCTCGAAAAAAGATATATCCACCGTCAGCATACACCGCGTAAACCGCAACGATGAGCCGAACGATCATCCTCTGCATCCTCCGAACGCATCTCTTGACGGGCCTTTCTCTTTTTCCTCACTCGTTCTCGTATCTCGCGTTATGGTTCTCGCTACCTCGCGGTTAAATTCTCCCCTATGTCACGACGCCCGCAGGACTTTGAAAATGATTTTTCGTTCGGGCGGGTCTCTTCGCCGCAAACTCGTACGTATACGCGCGGATGTCAGGAGCGCGGTATAAAACCGTCCAAATTTATTTCACGACAACACCGCTGACGATTTCGTACCCTCGTGTCGCTTCTTCGCGCAATGTATCGCCAATTTTGTTATTCTTTGAAAATGTGCCTGGCCAAATGAATAAATAAACCGGAGGGAGAGAGAGAGGTCGTCCGAATTAATCTTCATTGCTGCGTATGTCGTTATTTTTTTAAATGGCAAGTCAGCCGTGGCTTTCGATGGAAAACTCGTGCCCCCTTCTCCTTTTTCATTCTTGACGCCCCCCAGCCCCCTCGCCCTCTCCCTCCATGTTCCTGTGTTATTTTCATTTGGGCTTTTTTTGTGTTTCATTTTATTGAAAGCCGCAAGGGAGGAAGTAGGGAGCACTCGTGTTTTATGCACACGGTTAGTTGATTTTTCCATATGGTGGTCCAGCAGGGTGCTGACCCTTTCCCGTTTTCGGACGCGCACCCACCCGCGCAAACTACCGAACCGTGGCAGTTTTTTAACGCCCAAAATCGGGCACTCCGCATGTTGGCCGAGCACACGCTAGAGGTGTGGGGAGCGGGCCTCGAGCAAAACTTCGAAAAACACTCGCGGGCGCGGCATTGCAAAGCCCTCTCCCTCTGGTCCACATAATTTTCCGCGTCTCTCTTATCGTCGATCTGCGCGACGATCAGCGAAAGAACGCATTGCGTTGAAATAATTGCGGGAAATGGAACGTGGTCAGTGGAAAAGGGAGAAGCAACAACAAGAAAAAGCCCGTGCAACGGAGGCTAGAGAGCGAGAGAAAAAAAATGAAAATTCAGTCTGGAAAACAATGGAGCCTCATTTTACCGTATGAAACGAATTCTCTGTCTCTTTCTGCACGTGCTTTCTCGGATTTTCACGAGGCACCCCGGCGAAATACGAGGGCGATCTGACGGGCTTCGCCTCTCCCCCGTCGATCGCCCTTCCGATGGTTCATTATCGCTGCTGTACCGATCGCTCTTCGGCGTGTTGTGGAACTTTTTTATTACCGCGCGCGTACGGGACCTGAAAATATTTGGGTTGACTAACTTTTTGGTTCACCCTCTCTAAATGAATCCGGGCGCTGAAGGGTTGGTGAACGGTGAACGAGAGGGTGAGAGAGAGAGAGAGAGAGAGAGAGAGAGAGAGGGAAAGAGCGGTCGGTTAATGCGGGGGGAGGAAGAATTCGGGCGTAAAGACCGGCCGAGTGTCGGTCACGCCACGGTGGTCAGCCGGAGGTCCGGTTGCTCTTCCAGCTCGATGAACCATCCTCCAACGCCCGTATTGCCAGGAAAACCCTCTCTATCGTATCATCTGTTTGTTTATACCATTTCGATGTGACCTGTTTCAAAAGAAACGATTGAAAGAGAGATGAAAATAAACGGGGAAAAAACGACGAACCCGTGTGCCATTTCCAAAGTTTGATCGAGCTTGCCCCGTACGGACTATGCGATTTTGAATGTATCAAGCCCGGTTTAGCGAAACGCGCAAAGCCATTCATTCGATCGTACAGTTTTTCCGATGGTTTATAAAATTATTGCGAATATAGTCATAGGCATTTAAAACGGATGCGACCGAGCCTTCGACTGAAAAAGGGCTATAACACTTCTCTGGTGCAATGCCGCAGCTGACAGGGAATCGGGAAACGGTGATGATGAAGTCTTTTTGTTTGTTCGTTGCACCAAGTCGCGCAAGAAAGATTCGAGACGACGAGAGAGGGTCAACAATCGGGCGGCTGCGGTTTCGACACCTCGAGCCGGACTTGAAGATATATACGAAAAGATTTACGGCAACCAATCGTAGAGTTAATTTTACGGTTTCTCATAGTCGTAACGAAATTATGTTTGCCACTAATTGCGTTGGTGGTCTCGCCTCTGCGAGACCCACTTGTGGTTTAAGAATTGATTGCAAACGGATCGTAAATTCGATGCATCGCCCGTAAAGTTTGAGTCGAAGAAAAAACGAAAGCCGCGACCCGGCGACACGATTCGAGTAGTCGAATGATGAGCGATTGAAATAAAATTTGTGGCCAATAAT
Source organism: Ophion costatus (assembly GCA_951751655.1). NCBI lineage: Eukaryota > Metazoa > Arthropoda > Insecta > Hymenoptera > Ichneumonidae > Ophion > Ophion costatus. The sequence continues at coordinate 42,261,026 of OX632362.1, read as the reverse complement.
ATTTGGAGCGTTTGGATCGTGACTCGAGTGGCAACGAGGCATATTTTTTCCTCATTTTCTTTGAACGAATTTTCTCATCCCTGTTGTGCGATCGTTCGGCTTGTTCGCTTCGTTTCGGTCAATTGCTGAATGAAGGAGGATGTCGGAGGGAGTCTACCGCGGTTGGTACGAATAATTAAAACGCATAAGGAATTACAGGGAGTCGGGAGGTTGAGGATGTGCGACAACAACAACGAGAGAAGCGACGAAAGAAGAAAATCTAATCAAGTTTCTCGCTCTCCTCTCTCTCTCTCTCTCACACACTCTCCCTCTCGTACCCTCTCTGCCGCTCTCGTTGTCAACAGTGAGAAAAATCATGGAGACAAGGCGCGAGTGCCCGGGAGGGAGGCCGCAGTAAAATCGTGATAGAAACCGAGTGATGAACGAGCGAAAGCTCGGCCGAGAGAAAAAACGTCAGGGGGAGAAAGTCTACATGTGAGAAAAGTGCGAGGCGCAAAAAACGTGACGGTAGTAAATGTTGTTTCAGGCTTTTATGCCGGACTCATCTGTGTGAAGTTTACGCCGGGCGCGTATATCGAAAAAACGGAGGAAGAATAAAAAAAGTGCGAAACGAACGGCATCGTTTATCCTATTGCGAAAACCTTCCAAGTCCGCTGCTACCCCGAACGCCCCAAACAAATTCAATGCTTTTTTGCATCCCTCGCGGTCGCCCTCGATGGTCACCTCCTCTGATACTGCATCCTCCTTTATCCGTATCCTTTTACCCATCTGACGTCGCAATTAGAAGCGTGCTTATACGTTTGACGCATCAAAATCTACACCTCTCTTTTCTCGTACTCTCGGTCCTCCGGACCATACACGCCTCGTCTATTTCGTATTCGCAGCTCGTTTCCTTGCATGCGCGCCATTCCCCAGCGTTGCTTTCGGTTCATTCCACGCTGGAATCAGGCGAGTCGAGGGAGCGCGGTTAAAAAGACAAATTTTACGAAAGCAAATACACGAAGGTGTTCCTCCGCTCCAACTTTACTCGTATTTACCACGCTCTGTTCGCGTCGTCTCTTCAACATCATACGACTTTTGGCAAAAGGTTGCCGTTTTACGCTCTTATCAAATTTACCTTTTATTAAGCGGATTTCTTTGACAATTTCTTTTGTTTTCCCAATAAAGCAGTTTCTTCCATCCAATTTGCCGAAATTGTGATACCACTTGGTCATCGTACATTTGTTTTATCACATTGCTCGACCATGACGTAATTATCATAGTGCCGTTACGAGCGAGAGAGAGAGAGGGAGAGAGAGAGAGCGAAATATTGTAGCAAAGTTGCCGTTCCGAAAATGATGTACCGCGCGTAAACGTCGTATACGCGAACATTTTTATATTTTCTTTAACTGCTCGATGCTCACGAGACAAGGTAAAAAATGGTGTACGAAGGTCGATAACTGTATATCGGGAAAATGAATGAGAAACGAAGAGACCGCGGTGGAACGAGCATATCTAGCTCGCTTACTCCAGCTTTCGGAGTTCTTCGTCAAATTCAAAGACCGATTCGAGGCCAATTCTCGGCAATGCCCCAGCAATAATTCAGGCTAAATGGCCGAGGTATTACCCCGGGCTTTACCGTTTGCGATACTTTATTCAGTTCATAAAATGTGTTTCCATAACGTATCGCGCGTATCGGGTACGTGCTTCAATTTTATCCGAACACGGCGTACTCGTTTTTTTTTCTCGTCTTCTCGTTGCTTCTTCCACTTTATCCTCCGTGCCTCTCTTTATTCTCGTCACTGTGTTTCCGTATTTCCGGGATCCCTCTTCCATACCTGTTCTCTCTCAACCCTTCTCATTTTTTCATCCCTTTCACAATCGAAATTGTCTTTTTCGCCGAAACGTTTTCTTCTCCGCTGTTTGCTAAGAGTCCCTGGACTTACACACCTACACCCTCAAAGTGTATTAAATGCGCAACACACTAATTTTCATATCTTCCCTCGGGTAACCACAAAAAATCTTTTATTTTTTTCTTGCCATTTTCCAAAACTCGGACACATAACGAACAACCTCGCTTCGATGAGGTGCGCTCGTTCACTGAGCCATTTATGAGATCCTAGAAGCAAAGAACGAATTTATTCGGACAGCACTGCCCGTGCGGAAATTTTCATCGGTATACGCAATTGGATTCCCATACTTGTCCCTACTTCCCAACGAGGAACTAACGAGTCATCGCATTGGATCCCTATGCCAAAACGTCACGCTCGTACATTGCATTCTAAGCGGTATCCCCCCCACCCATTGGAATCCAACGTACAAATCTCATTTTGATCCTAAAGGATTACCACATTATCGAACGGAATGCGATACGATTCTTGATGGATTCCAAAATGAGTGGATTTTGAGAAAGTAGTCGAAGTCGTTCAAAAAACGTACATCTTATAAATCGATTCAAATCGAATTATTGAAAATCCACTGTTCTTATCATTCGGTATCAAGAGACGCGGCAGCGTCTTGACGCCACGCAATGTAAAAGAAAATGTTTTCCCCACTGATTTCGACCCAACTGATAAGCCCCCCTGACAAACACGCCGCGTACTCTTTATTCCCTAAGATGCGATTTTTTCTATCATTTTTAAACTTTGAATCGCTGCCACGCGAAAGCGCTTCGATGAATCGACAATCTGACGAAATTCGTCAAGTATAATGTGACTTTTCCGTGCTGTTACTTCAGATTATTTTTCGATCCGTCCACTCAAACTCCGATTATTTTCGGCCCAACTTCCGAGCCCCCCCCCCCTCAAATACGTCCACAGTCGCGGCTCAGTTGAATCGAATAAAGTCAATCTGCCAAGTTGCAAACTCAAAATCAAAATAGCATATGTGTTATACATATGCTATTTTGAAGATTGATAAACAAATCGGTTAACAGCGTGAAGAACGACGCGTTTAAGACTCGTCTTGCGCAGCTCGACAGCTGACTCCTATCTTTCCTCCTATATACATCTATACATATATAATGTAATATTTTACACAGTGAGCAGTTTTCACAGCTCTAGCCCCTAGCTATATAACCGTTAGCGTGTTTCTAAGCGTGAAACAAATGGCTCTTTTAGGGCGAAAAAAATTGAACGAAGTTTCACCGGGTCGCAAGATTACGATGCAAAGAATTAAGAAGAATACGAAGAAGCAACGACCCCTTTTTGAGGCCGAAAATAAATTTGACAAAGGTTCTTCGTGTCTCAGATTAAAAGCTAAAAAAAATTGCCATTGGGAATAGAACGGCTAGCAGCACTACATTGAGCTCATACTCTACACTGGAAAGAATGAAGCGGTAAAAACATGGAATCGTCTTGCATTGAACATAGGTAAGAAAAAAATGTACAGGTATCTTCAGGGATGAAAAGCCTCTTTCAGGTATCGTTTCAGAAGCCGAAACTGTTTTTCAGGTAATTCAAAGTGTCAATAATGAAAACAAACTTTTCGTTGTTGAAACACAATGAAAAACGTATACGCAAAGGTATCGAGGCGCTCAAAATATCGATTAGTAGCGCATCAAGCGCAACAATGGAAAAAAGTCTGCAGATATTTCTACGTCAAATACGGAGTTGTTTGCTCGATTACGGAAAAAACGAGTAACGTTGGATGTTGCGAGGCCCAAATATCAATTTGCGTTGCACGGAACACACGCAATGGAAAATTCTGAGCACTTCAGGCATCGAAAGGAAAAAAAACATAAGGGTTTCGTAAGGTAGTACTAGCGGACTGCCCAGTCAACAGAAAATCTGTAAATTTTCGAATCTGGGAAAAGCAAAATATAATACATTTAGGTACAATAGTAATCACGATACGGAAAAAAATTATTTGAGAAAAGTATGTAATATCTGTGCGTATTATATTATGAAAAGAGAAGTATTAAGACAGCAATTAGATTTAACAGTTCTCTCACCATCCGCCATTGCATAATTCTGGCAATATACGTGGCAACGCTGTACTCAGGGTCTTCTGATAAATGTCAAGCGTGCATTTGTTTGCCGTGTGCGTCATGTGCGAATTGTAACTTCGGTCTTACATACATTGTAATAACAGATATGGATCGACATAGCATTCGTTCGAATCTCGGATGCAATAAAATTGCGTTAAGAACCTACAACTTCCGTCGTTTCATTCAAATTGACTGGCCCGATTCGGCGTCCCGGATACGAGCACAACTGACGGCATGCGGCGTTGCCAAATCTACACCATCTCTCCCGTCAACCTCGAAATACTTTTATTTGAATTTCAAACAATGGTTTTGTTCGAATTATCACTTTTTAAATTTAAACGTATAAAAGGCGTGAAATAATTTTTTATGAAAAAGCCAAGCGCGTTCACTAGGAATGTACAAAAAATTGTCAAATCCTAGAAATAATATGTGTCGTGATATTTTATCTAGAAAAAACCATATTATTATTATAATAAAATAATCCAACCACGATTACATGAAAGTACAACGTATGTATCACACAAATACTCTATAGAAATGCTGTGCAGCGGCTTGGCGTGCATTGTTAAGAAAAAAAGTTCGGGAATATACACGATCGTCTTACATAATTGTTCGTCTCACTTGCATAGGTAACTTTTCCAACAATTTATCTACTTACAATTAGATTATTTCCAAATTTAAACATCGCACCAGTTACCTCATCAGGTATATCAGAAAATATTATGAATGAGTCGTTCGACTGTACTTACATAGACTATCGAAAAGTGGAGCGATAGGTGTCGAGAGTAATATCGATATTCCTTTCACCAGAAAGCGCGGCGCACAGTAATTACAAATCTTCAGCCTGCTAAAACTATGTCCATTAGGCCAAAATTTATAGTATGGAATAAATTTCATGAGATGCGTGCTGGTTCTGCAATGAAGTAAATAGAAAGTGAATACTTCTATTCAAGTTTTCAAATTACGCAACTAAAATGAGATTTCAAGAACCGTGTGGTCTACGGGTACATCACTTATTTATTTTCATATTCTTTGCGGAATCACAAAACTTCGTGTGCTAATAAATTGCTTCAACTTATATTTTTCTTAATCTGATAGTCAATATACTTGAGTGATACATACGTTGCACTTTCATGTAATCGTGGTTCGATTTTTCATTATAATAGTAATATGGTGTTTAAAAATAAAATATTCTAATAATTTATATACCTACTAGATAGTTCAAATTTTGAACTATCTAATACATCAAAAACTGAACTTTTTGTTACCTTCGTTCAATGCAAAAGAATTCTCCTTTTTTGTTTTTCTGTTCTGTCGATGAAACAGATTAATCAATCTATTTTACTCTATCGATGGGCATAAGTTGAACGGCTAGTCGGTGAACCATACCGCAAGATGTTTTTCTCAGACTCATCACATGTGTGGTATGTGCATGAAAAGAAAGCAGTTATTCCGGCATGTGTTTTGCCCAAATCCAAACCAAAATCCATCTTGTGTGATCATCATCGTTGTAAACAATAAAAAGTTTATGTCTTGAGTTATGGAGAAGCAGAAAATATGATTTGTTCACTCGATGGCAAGTAAGAAAAAACATTCAGCTATTACGAAGTTGCGAACATATGAAAAGATCAAATTTTAACTATCTAGCCTTTTGAAATCTAAACTTTTTGTTACCTGTGTTCGATGGAAAATAATTTTTGTTTCGATTTTGCTCACTTTCGGTTCTGTCAATGAAGTAGACAAATCTATAAGTTTCAATTCGCCGATGGACTTGGGTCGAACGTCTGGCCGGTCGATGAAAATCATACAGTGAAACTTTTTCCAAGACCGATCGGATTTGAAGTAAGCGGAGAAAAAGCAGTCCGTCGTTGAAAGACTTTTATTGCAAACCTTCACTGTAAAAAAATAAAAATGCATGCATGAAGCTGAACGTACGATTCGTTTAGTCGATGGCAGGCAACAAAAGAATTCAGCCATTGCGAAGGTGCGAACATCGGAAAAGTTCAAATTTCGAACTATCTAATACATCAAAAACTGAACTTTTCTCCACCTCTGTTCAATGCAAAAGAATTATACTTTTTTATCTTCCTATTCTGTCTAGGAAGCAGATTAATCAATCTATTCCACATCATCGATATACATAGGTTGTTGAATGTCTGGTCGGTGACTCATACAGCACGATTTTTTCCCAGACCAATCACATTTGTGTTAAAAGAAGAAAACGCGGTTGTTCAAATGTGTTAGGTTTTCCCCCAAAATCCAACTTGTCAGATCAATATAATTTCGAACAATAAGAAATTCATGTCTCGAGACATCGAGAAGCAGAGAATATGAATTGTTAACTTGATGGCAGGTAACAAAAAATTCAGCCATCGCGAAGCTGCTAATTTCAACTATCTACCATTGAGAAATTTGAACTTTTTTTACCCGTATTTAGTGGAAAATGATTTTTATTTTTATTTCACTCACCTTCTGTTCTGTCAATGAAGTAGACAAATCAATAAATTTAACTTTATCGGTAGACATGGATTGAACGTCCGGTCGGTCGGTGAAAATCATACGGTGAAACTTTTTCCCACACCAATCGCATTTAAAGTAAATAAAGAGTAAGTTTCGTCGTTTGACAGATTCGTAGATGATTCTTTTTGTTTTAATATATCAGCAGTGCCAGGAAAACTAAACATTCCCAATTCAGTCACTTCTCTTGTACTCCTTGCCGCTTGGTCAATGTGACATTGCATCTGACATTTCCTTCCTTTTGAGACGTGAGAGCAAAGTATTTACGTCTCTTCATACCTCAATATACTTGTTTGTTATTGCCTGCAGTCGAGCAAACAAACTGATATAATGGACAATTTCCTCAGATAACCCTTTGTTGGGTTCAATTTGTTATGCAAGTGGTCATGAAATCCATTATTTTGCAAAATAGGGACCGGATCAGTCATGTACCTCTAGATCACATACGATACTTGATATCTTATTTTATATAACTACATAATGCGAAAAGTTATATAAAAATATAAACTTGATCGCACAACTATTACACATTGCATGAAATATATTTAGTTACATAGACGAATATTCGTGAGCAGTGGATAGTTCTGGTAGCTCCGGCACCATGACGCGAACTAACTGATTTGATGTACACACCGATATATCAATGTTACCTTATCCGCATCATATTAGTGCACGAGACAGTAGATACCGCTGCTAATGAGGTGGTTGATGCGACGCTTAAAATTTAAAGTAGTACAAATGCGGCCGGATCAGTTATTTATGTAGGCGGTAGAAATTTCACGGCATCCCGAGCTTTTTTTAAAACCATGCACGCCACGTCGTTGCACAGCATTTCCAGTGTGCTTGTGAGGTGTACAACCGCGATATCAATTGTATGTTTTAATGTTGAGTGTGTTAAAAATGATTGTATTCAAATAAAAAGACATTTTTTGTTTGACAACTTTGATTCTTTCACCATTTCTCGCGCCATTTCTCATGGTTGCGCGATAAACGTAGCTATCCATTGTTTTTTGCCAAAATATCTCAAAACAAGAAACTTGAAGCTTCAAAATGCTTTTTTCATCTCGATACGACAATGTTTCACATAGATACGGCGCTCCAAAAAACACTAAAAAAGTTTAAGAAATTTTTTGGAGAAGTGTATTATAACTATACACCTACGCGCTCACGAATCGTGCAATTTATGTTTCTCGGTGTGTGCACGGGATCGTAAACAGATTTTTTTTTTTAAAGTTCCAACAAATTCCTTTTCACAATTTCACATTTAAAAAATCTCAAACGACGTAGCAATCGGAAAATAGCGCGGAATCGACTTCGATTTCAATGTGGACTCCCCACGTTCGACGTCTCCATTGAATCTTTTTAGGGTTGCGGAGGATCTGCCCCCCCCCCCCCCCCCCCCGACAAATTTTTGCACAGGTCTTGGTCTGCTTTCATCAATAGAAACAATTGCAACATCCAGGAATACCAACACCGATAACCTTGAGCTTTTTTCCGCCCACCTGTGGGAAATTAATGTCGATATACTCGAACGATAATGAATTAAAAAACAAGGTGTAGCCACCTCGACCGGCCCTCGTGTTCCATTTTCCAAAGGACCATCCTTTTGCCCGCGTAGTCTGATACGTAAAGGTTTCTCGTTATGCGGCTCTTTGCAGACGACCAAGGCGTCATACGCGCAACGCTGCATAGATACGCAAGGAGAAAGAAAAACGTTGTACGTTGTTCTCTCGAGACGGGGGGAGCTGTATCGAGGAGGGAAGGATGGCAAAGGTGGCTTTTCACAGAGGTCTCCTCAGAGCCGCCAACACCAGCACTCCCATATCCGGAGGAGCCACAGGGCCCTGTAAGCAGGCGGTATCGATGTCACGATGTATATTATGTCCCTCTTCTCGTAGCTGAGGGACAGAGAAAAGCCCGCCCCGAAGTCGAGGATTGTCGAGTCAGGAGCGAAGGGGTGAAGTCGAAGAGAAAAGAGACGAGAGTACGAGTGTAGCCGTCCCAAAAGTAATACCGCCTAATGTGCGCTTCGGCTGCAGAGTCTGCGGTAACACGCCTACGCGGGAGCTCTTCGGCAGACTCGCCAAATGAAAAAAGCAGTCATTATTCGAGGTGTGCGAAAGCCAAGTGTCCTGGGATTCGCTCTTTACTTGTATCCTTTTCTCCGTGGCCGTTTACCCTCCTGGTTTCCGCCACTTTGCCGAGCATTCACCGGCGCAGCTTGGCGGCAGACGAGCCACGACGTCCCGAGGGGTGAGCGCGCGCAACGCCGCTGTTGAACAGTTTCGCACCGCGAGTCCGAGTCAACGACATCACGGCACATAACGCAGTGCCGGCGATGCTTCGCTACGAATACCAGTCGCGCGAGTATAAATTGTGCTAGCCGGTCTGAGTTACGACCTAGTAAGTTGCTCGCCCAATTGAGCTCATGCGAACTGACCAATGGCTGCCTCGCTATGAGCTATTAATACTCTGAATGTATGGTTATCCAGCCCTTGTCTATCAACTGCCCAATCGATTTTCACTATAGATGTCGCTGAGTTACATTAAAAATGCCACCTACTAACTAACTAAGCCGTACTAGACTAATCAACTACGGTTACGAACGACGATCTGGCTTACACGTACTATCATGTAGGAAATGACTCATTGCTGGCGGGCTAACTTGAATTACAGATATGGCATTGCAAATGGAAACAAAATGCCGAAATGCATATATTGCACATAACCTAGCCTACACTAGCTAACTGCGACTGTGCACCCCTTGCCTAGTCACTGCCCACCCAATCTTACTTATAAATGACAAAGTGAGGTATAGTTCCATCGAGCGACTGCCTTATGGCTGGCTCAGCAGCTTGCCTTACAGATGGTTGCGAATGAAATAAATCCTCAAGTCTCGGTATTTCGCGACAAACTAGCCAACAGTATCCAACGGCGACCGTACTAGTCACAATAAATAATCGTACATCTGTACAATTGTTAACTCACCCATTTTTCAATAATCCAACTTTGTGTATTGTGACGTATGTAAACAATACAAAAATTCAGAAATTAAACAAGTCGAAACCACCTTACGCGTAAGCGTTTGTCTGATATATTAGGTGAAGTAAAAAGTTCTATGAGTTTTCCGCTAGATGTCTTTAGTGAGCCATATCTCACGATGTATACAACGCATCGGATCATCCTATACGGCGATTCAAAGGTGTCATTACGCTTCAAAAAAAGTTCTTTGGCAGTTTTGTGTTTGGTGGAGTGGTGGCAGTTGTGTGCTACAGCGTTCCAAAATGGAAGTAAAAAAAGAAAAAAATCGATACATTCTTCAGAACCATTACAACCAAGGTGAAAAGACGGAGCAGGCGAACAAAAAAATGTCTGCTGTTTATGGACCCAATACAGTATCGAATGCAATAGCAAAGCGGTGATTTCGGTAATACGGATGTCGAAGATGAGGCACGCTCTAGTAGGCCAATCGTCGAAAATGTCGATGAAATCATGGAAATCGTCGAGTCGAACTGGCATGTGAGTACTCATTCCATTGCCCAGGAACTGAAGATTAGCCAGAAAACCGTTTGGAACCATTTGCATAAGGTTGGTCTCGACGCACGAATTGACGCAAAAAAACCTTCTGGACCGAATTGATGCCTGCGATTCTTTGCTGAAACCTAACGAAATCGACCCATTTTTGGGTCCAATCAAATACGCAGCAAAGAAGGTTTTGCTGCGTATTTGGTGGGATTGGAAGGGAATCATCCACTATGAGGTACTCCCATCGGGCCAAACACTCAATTTGGACCTCTCCTGCTAACAACTGACCAACTGAACACCTGTTGCGTTCCATCAAGACAACGCCAGGCCGCACACGTCTTTAACGACGCGCCAGAAGCTCCGAGAGCTAGGATAGGAGGTTCTATCGCACCCGCCGTGTAGTCCAGACCTGGCACCAAGCGATTATTACCTTTTCAAGCATTTGCAACATTTGCTCGATAGTACAAAACTGGCCTCAAGAGAGACTTGTGAAAATGAGCCGGTCAACTTTTTTACCAATAGAGTCGAGGACGTCTTTAATCGCGGAATTATGAAATTGCCTTCAAAATGGACAACAGTTATCGAACAAAACGGCGCATATTTGATCCAAATCGGATAATCCTAACTATGTTAGTTTCATCGTCGGAATAAAGCGGAAAACGCTAAGACCGTTTTACTTCACCTAATATTTTTAAGTTGAATCATTGATATATTTTCAGCGCAAATATCATAACCGTAATTAATGAGTAACGAAGAATATCGTAATAGGGTGCATGATGTAGATAATGTGCAAAAAAATGACGCAAGATTTTTTTATCTAGTCGTCACCTAATTTTTTGTCCCCAGTCACTAGCTAAATAAATAGGCCGTAGCAAGGTCAGAAATATTATACAGCCGTAAGCTATTTCTCTCTATCTAGTCACCATCTACGTTTTTGTATTTACTCACTAGACGACTAGAGCGTTCCAAGGCTGAGTAGTCAATATCCAAAAGAGCTAGCTACTGGCGATTCGAAACATAACTTTACTAGCTTGCGGCTAGGCGATGATTAGTTACATTTTCCAGCGCGCACGTATGGCTGAATCAAGGGGCGTGGAGGGCATAACTCACCGAGGAAACGACCGTCATTCGTTAAGATTCGAAAAATCTCCACTGGTTCGTCACACTTTTGTCTCGCACCATTCGCCATGTTTTTGCGGCAACGCAGCTTGCAGCATGATAGCAACGAAGCTTGCGCGCGTTCAAATGATGCTTCTTGAATTCCTTGTTAAAAAAATAGGCTGAGGAAAAAACACGACTGCTGCGATGAAGATGGTTGTCGTAGCCCGAGTCGCAATCGTTAGCCTATTATGAGCCTGGAGGCCCCCACATTCGTAGGGGATGAAAATAGTAATGTAGCTTGGAATTAAATGTCAAACGAACTTGTACTTAAGGTCTAACATGAGAACAAATTTCTTTTTGCTCCACTTTTAGGCACTAATTATAAATGGGATGTCGATATATCCTTCTCGAATGGCACGCACACGTCTACACGCATACAGACATACCTACGTAAATGCAATAATACCAATAAAGTATTATTAACTCTCCCTGGTCACCTGGGGTAAAAACGACCGCTCCTTCAACTTTGGAGCAAAAATGGTACAAGTTGTTGGCGGCCAAGGGCTGGCCTTCCATCTAACGGCCGTTTCAAGTCCCCTTTGTAAGCAGGGACTACGGGTTGGAAGAATCGCGGCAGCGTGACAGTTGATGGAAAAAATCTTGCGGGTGAGCTAACCTTATTCCGACCCATTGTGTGCGACCAGCGAGTATGCTTTTTGTGAACATTTTTAATCTCCTTCTTTTTGGATGTGTGTGGGATGGCTTTACATAATGTAAGTGTGACTGCGAGAATCATGTTGAATGTTTTTTTTCCCTATCAAGTTTATATGTATAATTACTCCCAACTTTCCATTATAAAAAATCGAAATAGAAAAAAATTTAAAAACCAGCCTGTGTTTATGCTGTTTTTCTTGTACAAATATCGGCATATCGGCATAAGTATAATACATAATTTTTCCAATGTTTGTATACAAATGGCATAAAGTTTACGGAATCGCACGATCCGCGAGCGTCGAAAAGTTTTCGGCGATGAAACTTCGTACGCAAAAACGACCATGCTTATGCAAACGACAGCATAATCGCAAGACACAGGGATAGTGCCCATCGTGTCACCGCCGAACGTGCGAACGGCACCGAATATTTTTGTACCTTAAGCGCGAGGGGGATAATCCCAATTCACAATATTCGACCACTTTGTCGACCGGAATTTATAATAACTTGCTAAACGATTACAACTGTCGTTTTTAAATCTAAAATAGACCCACTCCAGATATAAGAATAACTCCCTTTTACGAAGCATCCAGTATGAAGCAATTCTTTTTCCTCCATCACATCTGAAGAGTATCCCCCTAAAATTATATAGAAAAAATAACGAAAATTGGTAGGAGGTACTTTTCTTCAGCGAAACAGTGCCTTTTTGCAAGCATTGCAAACACCTTGCAGATTTGTTTCCACTCTTTGAACATTCGATTTAAAATAAAATACTGGCAATTCGAAATTTTGGAATGTCGAAAAAATATTTTTTAAGGGTCAATTCGAACGATACGGTAAACTCGGCTGCCATGCGGCTGGGTTAATTGCGACCCAGTATGACCAGCGAGTTACTGCTATAAGGGTATGACCGGGGAGGGCTAATCAACCCCCCCCTCTCTGTTTATTGTCCTTAAATTATAAGCATAGTCAACTTGTCAGGCGTGCGAAAAAATGTATTCAGATGTGATTTTCTTTTATGAATACTGCTTTTTGTACATAAATTATTCCAAGTTTGCACTAAAAATAGTTTTTAGGATTTAGTAACCGGTGTGCTGGTTTAGTGGTTAGCGGACTCACCTCTGAATCAGGACATCGGGGGGTCGCGGGTTCAAATCTCAGTCTTGGAGAAAAATAAATACGGACGTCGAGGATACAGACCCGTTTATTTAACATTAATAAACAGAGATTATTCATAATGCTGCACAGATAATGTAAAAGTTACAGTAGGGTAACTATGAAAAGAAATTTAAAATCAATAGAAAATCCCATCTTTTCACCAATAATTTCTTTACTTAAAATATACAAAGATTAAAAATGAGATGGTAATAATGTTATTTTATTTCACTTTCATAACCGTCAATAATAACAAAATGTGATTGGAACGCAATCAAAAGAGGAGATAGAACCACTTGAACTGAGTCAAGTATCAAAAAAGGTTTCATGCAGGCGGTAACTGCCTGATCAGCAGCAAAGGATGATCAGAAAAGTTTATTATTATTTTCTGAAGTTTTACTTGCTCAGCCGTTTCAGCTTTTCACAAGGCTCCCAACTGTTATGTTCCACCACTCTACACTTGTTCTTTCCCTCCGTCAGCCTCCCCCCCCCCCCCCCCCACCACCTTGCGGCCGCAGCCAACTTCCTCCTCTGTATCGTATTCACCATGCATATCTGTCATGGGCATAGGGAAACTGCGGAAAACCTATACGTTTAAAGGAAAGTACGCAACAGGGCTCGTACCCGCGACCTTCCGATCCGCTGGCCGGCACGCTGACCACCAGACCAACGCACCGGGTCGCTCAGGAAAGTTGATCCGGGTGATATTTTAGGCTCATAGTAGGACTTGTGTCACGTCGCGACCAAATGCGTACAATGTCTTTTTAAGCCTAATACGCACGATAGCGGAATTCTCATTTTTCGACGGATCTGAATATTTTCTTTAGAGTTAGGCCTACCACGGCGGAAACGTAGCCTATCCATAATAATATAACTAAGCGTTTCTCGTACCTTCCCACGCGAAAGTGTAGCGGTCTTAACGATATCGAGAACAAATATACAAGCGGGAAAATTTCGAACAGTCTCGTTGTAATCCGAACAGAGTTCGAGTACCAAAAATACACAAAGGAAACCGTCGGGTTACAAGGATGACGAACACATGAAGCGACACGCAAGAAATGCGTGATGATATTCATAAAGACGTGAATATATAACGACGCAACGATACCGAATGCTCACGATCATCCAAGAGCGGAAAAATGTCCAAATCCTTAAAAAATATACACTCGCTAAAACTGCGTTGATATTTCCCATGCGGACTCGCGGGCCTCGGTCAACAAGCCCTATCTCGAGCGTGCGTTCTTGGCGCCGACAAGGCCCCTTTTTCGTCTATATTTTTCCGCGCTCCAGATAAAGAAGCGCAGCTCCAATTCCCGGAAATAGAGCGACGGTTGTGGCTATCGCAACCTACTCCTTGCTCCCACTCTCATTCCAACTTATACATATTTTCCACCAATCCAAAAGAATGCACCCCCAAATGTGCACCCTCCGAGGGGGCCAGTCTCCCACCACCTCAGCATCCCAATTTTTCCTACATCCTAGAAGAAGAAAATGACCAAGTCAGTCTTCCGGCAACCACGATCACACAAACTTCTTTTTATCGAGTCTCAATCCGAGACTCCAGTCAGAATCCAGCGAGCTCATATCTAGAGTTCCTTAACCGATATCCATCGCGTTGAATATTCATTTCCTTTCTTGTAAAGCGTACGTTGTCTTGCAACTCGAGTTTATACAAATCTTGTACTTCGAAAGTTCTCTAACAGTTACGCGATAATCTTAAGAATTTTGACATTTGTGTTACGCGCAATATTTCATTGTATTTTCCATTCTCGAACCGCGAAATCCACGAACACTAGAATCTGTGTCACCGAACATTTGCTGTATCCGTCACACACACACCCACACCATCTGCGAGCGTTCGGGCCATCGACGAAGGGCCCTTAGTTTTACAACCGTACCTGACACCCAAGCGACTGGGTCAACGCCGAGACGCATCAATGTAAGCGAACACATTTTCACCCTTTCGTCTTCAATTTGTATCTTTAAAATAATAGGATCAACCCATACGGCTGATTCTAATAAATTACGAGTCAATCGAACACAAGAGTCACAACCATTATTTTCAACGATTGGATCATCCACGAAATTCTTTAAAATTATCCTTTCCACCAGCACGTCCCCTTTTTAACCCTCATCCCGTGCTATTGCGCTAGGCGTAGGCAAGAAAGAGGGATATCACACATATATATATGCCCACGTCCCCTCAGGACGTGACATATAATTTTTGGGGGCTCGTCCGGGATTTTTTAAAAAGGGAATGTGCCTTTGCATATTAATCTCATGGATGAGGAATCAACTTGCGAGACACTAGATTTAAATATAACTGAGGATTTGTCATATACAGAACCAAACGAATCAATTCACCCCGGTAGTTCAGGTTATGCTCTGAGGGGATCAAACGTTCCACTACTTCCTGGTCTAGGACCTCCCAGTAGATCTTCAAAACAACCATATTTACCCCCAAAAGGCGGAGCCATGAATCCAGAAACCGCAACTTTGAGTATAAACGACTTGATGTTGATAAAAGACGTTGTTAAGATAATCCCAGAGTTCGATGGGAAAAATGTTCCGTTTTCGGATTTCGTCGCCGGGTGTGAGGACGCAAGGGAAGTGGTTTCCCCTGCGGCCGAAAAGTACCTGGTGAAGATGATCCGGAATAGATTGTTAAACCCCGCTAGAGAAATGATCCACGCGTCAAAATTCGAGAAAGTACAGGACCTATTAGGATATCTTAAGAAGCTTTATGCACCCAACAAAACTGAAATGCAACTAGTCGGAGAACTCAGTGCTATTTGCCAAAAGAAGAACGAAACTGTAGCTGAATTTTCTATGCGAATTAAAAGGAAAGGAAAAGAGATACTTGATACAGAAAGACCATCAGATAACAGGCTAGAAAACGAGTATTTCAAGAAAAGAATGGACGACTATTTCCTCTCGTGTTTCAAGCGTGGATTAAGGGAGGAGATCGAACAGCGACTCCCCCATTGCGATAACATTTCCATTGCTATCGATCATGCAGTTGAAATTGAACGCGATCTTGAAGCACGACGGGAACTACAGTCGGCCTCGAACAAATTAGAAAACTTCCCTCCCCTCAAATCGGTTAAAATCTGTAATATCTGTAAAAAGGATAACCACACGTCGGAAAATTGTCGTTTCTCGTTGCTCACTTGCCAATTATGCAAAAACCAGGGCCATAGCGCCGACCAATGCAAAAAGAAACAGGACGAATGGGAGGTATTGACCTGCCAGGTGTGCAAAGGTGCCGGGCACAGCGCGGATAAATGCCATTTAGGACAACGGTCCCCTATAGTATCCTGTCAACTGTGCAAGACCTCGGGCCACATGGCCCCTGATTGCCCTACTCGTAATAAATCTCTTAACCCTCCAGAGGACCGTCCGCGTTTTGAAAGCGTTCCCGAGTGCCAGTATTGCCACAATCGTGGGCATACCGCAGACAATTGCTTCAGATTAAAAAATAACACTTCGAGTCTCGAATGTCAATTTTGTCACAA
Organism: Ophion costatus; assembly: GCA_951751655.1. Lineage (NCBI taxonomy): Eukaryota > Metazoa > Arthropoda > Insecta > Hymenoptera > Ichneumonidae > Ophion > Ophion costatus. Next base: position 42,244,535 of record OX632362.1, on the reverse strand, counting down.
CCGCGGACATACCGCGGACAATTGTTTCAAGTTAAAAAACAGTAGCTCCCCCAGCGTCGAGTGCCAGTTCTGCCGCAATCGCGGCCACACGGCAGATAATTGCCCCAAGTTAAAAATAAACAGCGCTCCAAGCATTGAGTGCCAGTTTTGTCATAACCGCGGACACACCGCTGACAACTGTTTCAAATTAAGGAACAGCGCAGCTCAGAGTCCCGATCAACTTACATGCCGTTATTGCAAACGAGAAGGGCACTCCTTAGCAAACTGTCGGACTCTCGAATATAACAATAAATTGCGAAGCCAGCCGGGAAACGGGTTGAACACCACTCGGACGGACGCACCGAGTGGCCCGTCCCCGACAGAGCGTCCGGTTCACGCGATAGCTTTAGGCCAGCCGAACGGCGGTACCCAACTTATACAATAGAAGCAGAAAAATTCGTCACGCTACCCTCGGTGTGTATCGGAGCACTACCAGAAACAGGGAAAATTTCAATGCTATTAGATAGTGGTGCCGTTCCAAATTTGATCAAAAAGAAATGTACAAAAGGTTTCACCGGAATTGATGAAAATGATATCATAAGATTAAACGGAATATCTGCACTACCAGTCTTCGCGCTAGGTAGTGTGTGGTTCCGCGTATTAGGTTTCGCAACGCTCTTTCACATCATACCAGACGATGTGCCACTTCCTTATCCAGGGTTGTTGGGATCCAGATACTTCTTTGAAACGAAATCCAAAATTAATTACGAGATAGAATGTTTCGAGTGTGGAAATAATCTATGGCCTTTTGAAAAACTAAACGAACGCGTTGAGGAAATCGAAATTCCCGCACGTTCGGAAACCTCCTTCCATGTGAAAGTGGTGGATAGCACGATGAAAGAGGGATATATCGCCCCTTTCATAGCCCCTGAAGGTGTCTATGCCGGCGACTGCCTGGTGACAACCATCAACGGGAAGGCTCATTTGAAGGTTTATAATACCACTAGTGACGCCGTAAGGTTAATCGTGCCGGTCGTAAGACTGCAGGCTTTCGATACGGTCGAAACCTTGTCAGCAGACGAGATTGAATCATATTCTTCGAAAATTTCAAATCCTTTCAATTCTTCTATTCCCAGCGTAGATCGCATGATGACTACGTTGTTCCAGGGTCCTTCCGCGGCCCGAAAAAAACGCTCGACCAGCCGAGTCGAGATCAATCCTTTCAATTCTTCTATTCCCAGCGTAGATCGCATGACGACTACGTTGTTCCAGGGTCCTTCCGCGGCCCGTAAAAAACGCTCGACCAGCCGAGTCGAGATAAATCCTTTCAATTCTTCTATTCCCAGCGTAGATCGCATGACGACTACGTTGTTCCAGGGTCCTTCCGCGGCCCGTAAAAAACTCTCGACCAGCCGAGTCGAGATAAATCCTTTCAATTCTTCTATTCCCAGCGTAGATTGCATGACGACTACGTTGTTCCAGGGTCCTTCCGCGGCCCGTAAAAAACGCTCGACCAGCCGAGTCGAGATAAATCCTTTCAATTCTTCTATTCCCAGCGTAGATCGCATGACGACTACGTTGTTCCAGGGTCCTTCCGCGGCCCGTAAAAAAACCTCGACCAGCCGAGTCGAGATAAAACCTTGCCATCGCTATAACGAAAACGATGACCAAGGAAAAACAAAACAAACCTCCAGTAGTGAGGAAAAAACTAAACCAAAAACATATAAAAAACGAAACAAGAATTCAATTAGAAAGGAAGACGAAATTGTCGAATCAAACAAAGGTAAAAATGTAAATTCAATCTCCACCTATCAGACAGCATCGGATAAAATAAAAGACAACTCGGAGCGTTCCCAAGTAATAAAATCTCTCCTACGCTTAGAGCACCTCGCGCAAGACGGATTAGAACATGTAGAAAAAATCATTGAAAAATATTCAGATAGGTTCCACATAAAGGGTGAGCCTCTCGAAGCAACACATGTTCTCCGACACAAGATCCCCACGGTCGACGACCTACCGATCAACACGAAACAGTATAGGTTTCCCCAGGCGCTCAAAGGCGAAGTCCAGCGACAAGTGGACGAGCTATTAGGGACGAGGGTAATAGACCATTCAGAGTCTCCTAACAACAGCCCTGTTTGGATAGTACCGAAAAAACCGGACTCCAGCGGAAACAAACGCTGGCGAATGGTAATCGATTTCCGCGCATTGAATGAAAAAACAATTGGCGATTCCTACCCATTGCCAAATATCACAGACATCCTCGATCAACTAGGGAACGCAAATTATTTCTCAGTATTCGATCTCGCTTCCGGGTTCCATCAAATCGAAATGAACCCCGAAGACAAACCAAAAACCGCGTTTTCGACCCCACACGGTCATTACGAATTCGCGAGAATGCCTTTTGGGCTTAAAAATGCCCCGGCAACATTCCAGCGCTTAATGGACATTGTACTCAGCGGACTCCAAGGGGTATCGCTTTTCGTGTATTTGGATGATATCGTGATTTACGCCAAAGATTTGGACGAACACGAGAGGAAAATTCGCGAATTAATGGAACGTCTGCGTAAAGCAAATCTCAAATTACAACCAGACAAATGCGAATTCCTCAGGCCAGAGGTCAACTACCTCGGCCACATAATCGGAAAAGACGGCCTGAGACCAGATCCTAACAAGCTATTGGCCGTAAAAGATTTTCCAGTCCCCAAAAACGTCAAAAACATACGCCAATTCCTGGGCCTAACCGGTTATTACCGTCGATTTATCAAAGACTTCTCAAAAATTGCAAAACCCTTAACTCATCTTCTAGAAGATAAAGTCGATTTTGAATGGAAAGACGAGACCCAGAAAGCTTTCGATATACTCAAGGGCAAATTGTGCGAAGCCCCAATCCTTCAATACCCGGATTTTGAAAAACCATTTATCATAACGACAGATGCTTCGGGCTACGCCTTAGGCGGAGTTCTCTCACAGGGAGAAATAGGCAAGGATAAACCCATTGCCTACACATCCTGTGTACTACGTGGCGCAGCTCTTCGTTACGACACGTATGAAAAAGAAGCAATGGCGATTATTCACAGCGTGAAAGCTTTCCGTCCCTACATTTATGGCAGAAAGTTTACTCTCGTCACCGATCACAAACCCTTGGTTTGGTTTAAAACCGCCAAAGACGCAAACACACGCGTTCTAAAATGGCGACTCAAGCTCTCTGAGTACGACTACGACGTCGTTTATAAACCTGGAACGTTAAACGTAAATGCCGACGCTTTGTCGCGTAACCCAGTTGAGAAATCGGAAGAGGTCAAAACCATTCCCCACTACGATCGGAAACAAAACGAAATGTCGGCAGACGCATGGCGAAAGGCGGTACACGAAATACTCGAAATTTCCGACAGCGACGAAAATCCCACAAGATTTACCACTCAGGTAGAAATCCACCCGCCGCCGCGATCAAATGAAATAAACGTCATCACTCGCTCTCGAGCGAACAACGACGAACCCCCCATCCCAGATGGAGACAATCGGCAAGTGGAAGGCACACTTGTCGAGGAAACATCAACAAGAGTCAGCGTGCCTGCGCCCGAAGCCACAGATGCACGCCCTAAGACCCACTACCCTCCGCGCCGAGCTCGAAAAGCCATAAACTACGAGGAGAGTAGTAGCGAGGAAACGGAGGCCGAAATAATAAGTCCCGCACGTGTTAGGCGACCCACTAAGGGCATCAACCCCAAAACAGCTGAGGTCCCCGACCGGCGCCAAGCACCTCCTGCCATTTATTCCGGAAACTCCTCCATTCCTAACTCCGATGATCCAACAGATTCAGACTCCAGTTCGATTGACTCAAAACTTTCCGACGAAGATCCTCCAGTCAAAGAAATTAAGAGGCCAGAATTAAAAATTGCTAATTGCGTCAGTACGAAGGAACAGTTCCAATTTCGGAACGACAATCTAGTCTATTTCATAGACTCAACAGGGAAACCTTGTGACCCTGGAGGACAAAAATTATTAGAATCCAATAAGCTCCCCATCTGGAAGGATCTGTCGTTAGGCCGAGCCTACAGCAAAAGGGTTGGGAAAAAATATCACATCGCTTTGGTCATTAAGGGAGAGCAGTCTGCATCGCTCGCTTTAATAACCGAAAGAATTAATCAGAGCATGGGAGAATTAAAGTCGATTTGCGGAACACTCGATCTCCAGTCGATCAGCTTTTGTCATTGCCAACACGTCGAACACTTAATATGGGCAGATGTGCTGAATATCGTAAAAGATGTATTTAAAGACAGTCCGGTTAAGATACTGATCTGCCTCGGAACTTTGCGCTACGTACCAATCGAAAAACGTGACTCCATTTTCTACGAAATGCATAACTCCCCAATCGGGGGCCACAAAGGGGTTTCCAAGACTTACAATAGAATCAAACGCGACTATATCTGGGAAGATTTAAAATCGGACGTTCAAAGGCGGGTGCAGCAATGCTTGGAGTGTCAGCTAAAGAAGTTAGTCAGAGTCAAGACAAAGCAGCCGATGATAATAACAGACACCCCAGGTACAGTTTTTGAGAAAATTTCAATGGATATAGTAGGTCCAATGCAACGGACGTCCAGCAAAAACGAATATATCCTCACAATTCAAGACCATCTGTCAAAATATTGCATTGCAATTCCACTTCCAAACGCACTAGCGACGACAATCGCCGACGCATTCATAAAGAGGTTCATATGCGTCTTCGGCGCACCAAAAGCACTCCTGACGGACCAAGGGAGTAACTTCCTCAGCGGCCTCATGCGAAGAGTAGCAAAAAGATTCCGAATTAAGCGATGTCGAACGACCGCATTTCATCCCCAATCGAACGGATCGCTGGAGAGGTCTCACCACTCTCTAGCCGAATTTCTTAAGCAATACACAGATAAGGATAACGAATGGGATCAATGGCTCGAATTAGCAATGCTTTCCTACAATACAAGTGTCCACGAAAGCACCAAATACACACCCTTCGAGGTAGTTTTCGGTAAATTAGCACGAATCCCATCAAGCGAACCGCTTAGGGAATCGGATCAGTTACCTACGTATCGTGGATATTTGATCGAATTGATCACCCGTATAAACGGAATCAGGACCCTCGCCTACGAAAATCTAGTCTCATCAAAACATCGCTCAAAAAAATATTATGATAAAAACGCGAATCCCAAAAGTTTCAAAGTCGGAGATTTCGTTTTCCTCCAGAAAGGGCCCAAACCAGGGAAACTCGGAGATCATTACACGGGACCTCATAAGGTCCTGGAAAAAATAGATAAGGGTAACGTAAAGATCCAGGACCAAGGCAAGCCACGAGTCGTGCATGAAAATAGATTACGATATTCGCACATCAACGCCGAAGTAAAGCCTAAAAGAAAACCCAAACCAACGAGAGTCGACGACTCCGAATTTTAAATTAGCAAGTAATCAATTAATAATAATTATTCCATTGTTTTCAGATGATCGTTATCCATTTAATATGGTTCATTTATTTAACCAACCCTGTCGTCAGCATGGTGGGATATGACCGAGGATCGAGCCCGTCGAACATTCGACTTGGGCAGATGTAATTAATACCATGAAAAGAGCATTCAAGAACAATCGAATCAAAATATAATTATGTTTGGGAACTTTGCAATATGTACCGACTGAACAAGGCGATCTCATTTTCAACAAAATGCACAAGTCCCCAATCGGAGGACACAAGGGTGTCTCAAAACCCAATTTTAATCCTAATTGAATAAATAATCATAATAATGACCTTGTTTTTCAGATGGCCGTGATCAACCTATTCAGTAACATCTAACCATATCACCTTTGCACTTGCAGCCAGAGAAACAGATTAAATTTTTAGTTACAGTATCCTCAGTGCAGAACACCCGAAATTGTTTATATTCGAAACTCGCCGAACTAACTGTTTCATAATTCAAAAAAAAAAAAAAAAAATCCCCATCGCAATCCTACATATAATCGCTTACGTCAATTCCAAATTCATATACGTAATCATTATGTTATATTAGGAAATCATCATATTACGATATGCATACCCAACAGAGTAACATAAGGCATCAAAATTCAAAACTCGCTGAACTAACTGTTTCATAATCCGAGAAAAATGTCCAGTCGCAGACCTACATATAATCGCCTGTACCAATTCGAAATTTGTATACGTAGCCATTATATTATATTAGAAAACCATTATATTAAGATACGCCTACGAAGCAGTGAAAAAGGGGAGCGTCATATACTCCAAAATAGTTTGATAGTAGCGATCCAGGCCTCGGACAAATTGTATACAATTTAGTGAAGAAGCCGAGTTATATGGCGATACTTACTGGCGAAAGAGTACACGTAATTTAATGTATAAGAATACAAGGAGATCTGATCAGGTTAAAAGAATTTTCCGATCAATTGCTGTCACTCGTGGGAACGCAACACATCCCCTTACTTCTCGAACGAATATATTACCAAACAGGCGAAACAACCTGCAATTCCTTACTTCCCCCATATTACCTTTTTGGAAACACCTAGTACAAGTTCATTCCTGTTCCGGTCGAAGCCACACCACCTGCAATCATGAAATCAACGACGCAGTCTACTTGGCGATACACCAACCCAACATCACCCAACATCATGTGGGATCTATTCCAAAGAAGATATCGACAACGTACGAGAATGTGTAATGTTTCCCGTAGAAAACCCGCTGTCCTAAACAATATGGCACGGGGCATCAGTGGTCTAAACACTGTCAACCAAAGAGAGAAGTTGTTGAATCTCCTGGACAACAACAAACTACAATATCAAGCGGACTCCACCTGAAATCGCACCTGGGGAAAAATTCCTTCCATTCGGTACAGCAAACGCTGGTGTCACCCGGATGTTACCCGTTGTGCAAACGATCATGCTCATCGGAGATCCATACATACAGCCTACATACTGTGTACGGCCGGTCGGTCTACCTCGTCGGTGCAGTATAGGACTCGGTTACGCACCTCCTGATGCACCTGGCTAAACGACCTAAGAAGAAAACGTCAGCCATGAAACTGGGCAAGAACTTCATAAACTCGTCACAGCTCCTTCTGTCGAACCAAAGGGTCATGCCAAGGCCAACGTTGCAACACCCGATCTCTACAATAACGTCTCTGATCGTTCAAGGTACGATCAACCTCCTAATCTACGTTCCTTTCCCTTGAGTTCGCACGAGAAGACTTTCTAGTATCAAAACAACCACTCTCATAATGCTCAATAACCTTTTTCTCTATCCTCATTATTATTGTTCTTTTAACCTTGTCAAGTAAGATGAGTTGTAATAAGTAAATAAGTATATATGCATAAGGAAAAAGAAAGAGAAGAAAACGCGCACCTATTATATATTTCATAGTGAAGTAAAAAGGTATATATACATTAAAAAAAACTTTCTTGTAAGGCGATAATCACATTTACACGGCCATATTAGACAACAATCTTCGAACATATTTAAGTCACATTGTAAGTCGATCAATGACAATGCCAATTGATACTATCGTGCCACTAAATTTTCGGTTGCAACCCTCAACGAACCTGATCGAGCGAGACGCTCAATCCTCAAGGGGGGAGGTGTCACGTCGCGACCAAATGCGTACAATGTCTTTTTAAGCCTAATACGCACGATAGCGGAATTCTCATTTTTCGACGGATCTGAATATTTTCTTTAGAGTTAGGCCTACCACGGCGGAAACGTAGCCTATCCATAATAATATAACTAAGCGTTTCTCGTACCTTCCCACGCGAAAGTGTAGCGGTCTTAACGATATCGAGAACAAATATACAAGCGGGAAAATTTCGAACAGTCTCGTTGTAATCCGAACAGAGTTCGAGTACCAAAAATACACAAAGGAAACCGTCGGGTTACAAGGATGACGAACACATGAAGCGACACGCAAGAAATGCGTGATGATATTCATAAAGACGTGAATATATAACGACGCAACGATACCGAATGCTCACGATCATCCAAGAGCGGAAAAATGTCCAAATCCTTAAAAAATATACACTCGCTAAAACTGCGTTGATATTTCCCATGCGGACTCGCGGGCCTCGGTCAACAAGCCCTATCTCGAGCGTGCGTTCTTGGCGCCGACAAGGCCCCTTTTTCGTCTATATTTTTCCGCGCTCCAGATAAAGAAGCGCAGCTCCAATTCCCGGAAATAGAGCGACGGTTGTGGCTATCGCAACCTACTCCTTGCTCCCACTCTCATTCCAACTTATACATATTTTCCACCAATCCAAAAGAATGCACCCCCAAATGTGCACCCTCCGAGGGGGCCAGTCTCCCACCACCTCAGCATCCCAATTTTTCCTACATCCTAGAAGAAGAAAATGACCAAGTCAGTCTTCCGGCAACCACGATCACACAAACTTCTTTTTATCGAGTCTCAATCCGAGACTCCAGTCAGAATCCAGCGAGCTCATATCTAGAGTTCCTTAACCGATATCCATCGCGTTGAATATTCATTTCCTTTCTTGTAAAGCGTACGTTGTCTTGCAACTCGAGTTTATACAAATCTTGTACTTCGAAAGTTCTCTAACAGTTACGCGATAATCTTAAGAATTTTGACATTTGTGTTACGCGCAATATTTCATTGTATTTTCCATTCTCGAACCGCGAAATCCACGAACACTAGAATCTGTGTCACCGAACATTTGCTGTATCCGTCACACACACACCCACACCATCTGCGAGCGTTCGGGCCATCGACGAAGGGCCCTTAGTTTTACAACCGTACCTGACACCCAAGCGACTGGGTCAACGCCGAGACGCATCAATGTAAGCGAACACATTTTCACCCTTTCGTCTTCAATTTGTATCTTTAAAATAATAGGATCAACCCATACGGCTGATTCTAATAAATTACGAGTCAATCGAACACAAGAGTCACAACCATTATTTTCAACGATTGGATCATCCACGAAATTCTTTAAAATTATCCTTTCCACCAGCACGTCCCCTTTTTAACCCTCATCCCGTGCTATTGCGCTAGGCGTAGGCAAGAAAGAGGGATATCACACATATATATATGCCCACGTCCCCTCAGGACGTGACACTTGTAGCAGCATCTATCTCAAATTTCGACTCCGAAGTTCATTGCTTTGTTTAATTAAACGTGGTAATTAATTGAAGCATGACCAAAGAAAGAATTTGCTCGGTTACTGCTGATCCATAATACGACTCGTGACACCCTGTTCATAGATTTTGCGATTCAACTCGTTCCTTGTTACACAAAAGTGTCACATTCGCAAAGAACACACTTCTTTTCTTTTATCTCAATAATTTTTTATTTTCCGGCCATTTGCAATCGACGGAGTCCAGGCTCGAAGAGGAGATCACGATACGGCGTTTGGTAAGTGAAATAAATTGCTCTCCAAGCGACCAGATTGCGTCGATTATCATCTCAACAGATTAAAATGTTTCGATAACTTTGGCAATTGGAATTGGAACCTTAGCGATATTGATATATAGGTATATATATATATATATATATACAGGATGGATCAATAACTATTAGCACCTTGGATATCTTCGAAACTATAAGGTTGACAGAAATATTGGCTAAAATGAAATTGCACAATTAAAAAATGGAGTTGACCTTGAAATGTCCTCCACCTGCAAAAAAACTATTATTGCTATCGGATGGCCCATTTCGTACTGTGCAAGTTCATTTCAGCAAATATTTCTGTGAACCTTATAGTTTCGAAGATATCCAAGGTGCTAATAGTTATTGATCCACCCTGAATATATATATATATATTATGATGGGTATCGCGTGTTACCGTAGGCGGAGGAGGGGGAAGGGGAAATTATTAAAGGTTCAACACAATATTAAAATTCAAATCTAATATATTTAACAATAAAAAGAAAATGTAGGCTCGATATAAAAAAAAGGAATTTAAATTTATGAATTACAAAAAGAAAATAAAGGGAGACTCGATATAATACTTCGTAATAGAAATTTTAATAATAATAATTGACTCGACTTTGCCGGTTTACCGGAAACGCGAAGTCGGAGCCCCCGAATCACTATTCTTCCCGGCCGATAAGGAGGCCGTCCGGCCATACCACGCGAGAGATTGGCGACGATTCGGGGGGATGGCGATAAGAGGCCTTTGGAAGGCGAGCCCGATGGTCCGCGAGGCCGAGTGATGGCGTTGTTCGGCGTTCGGTGAGCCCGCACCGACGTGGCCTTACACGCCAGTCCGTGTGGTCGTCGCGCGAGGGACGTCGAAAAAGGGGGTACGGGGAGGAAGTGTCGCGGATGCTATACAAAACAAACTTACTCTACACTTAAAATTAACAATAAAATTTCCTGAAGGGCGCGGCGGAGATTGAGCCCTAGCGTGGTCATGCGGGCTCTTTCTCGACTTAATTTTTGTGACGCAACGTCACAATATATATTTATATATATATATATACAGGATGTCACAGAACTGAAGGAAGTCCCTGAAATGGAGGCTTAGGGTTGGCATTTCTCGGAATTTCACCCCCAACTCCCCATTTCAGGGACTACCTTCTGTTCTGGGACATCCTGTATACATCAGCTCGACCGGCATCACGCGGGAATGGCGATTGCACAATCGGAACTTCCATCGAGTCCGCGAATCAAAGGGAATAACTCGAATTAGGTGACGGTAGTTATGAATTTCCGTTGGTCTCGTCATCAAAGCGACTTATGGCTTCAGCCCGGTTCAGTACTTGTTCCGTCCTATGCAGGTCAATCCCGCCACTTTGATCCTGATAGGTTGTACGATAAAAAAGAATTGAAAGGTACCGTAGTACACGGCCGGCACACGCAGCGCGCTCTCGTTCGTTTTTGTTCGATCGATTAAAAAAAACGTTTCATCCGTGGGTCAGGCATTAACGAAGTAACGGCTTGGAGTGTTGGACAAGCTACGCATCATTCGAAAATACCTTCCATAAAACTTGGCGATTCGTTACTACTAAATAAGGTGGACCGAGTAGGAAGAGAATAAGAGTTGAGAAATGCCGAAGATACACGCATTATCGGGGCACGATCCATTAGCCGCTGAGAGTCTACCGGGGACACGGCTGACCCGTGCGTCACGTTTACATCATCGCGGAAGGACGATAAATCCCCGGGACTATGCGCTCGTACCGCACCCAAGTATATCATACTTGGCGCAAGAAGGTACTAACAGCAGTCGGGCAGAGTGGACGACGCCGCACACTATCGCCTACCGATAATATCTTGTTGCCCTTACGGCTCATCCCCCAAAAGCCTCTCGTTGCATTAGCCTGACACAGGGGATTGCAGCGTAGCATTCGCAACACAGCGTATTATCCACCGTAGCACTAGCTCCACCCACTATACTCCTTTCTCTTATAACCTTTCGTTAGATACTTCCCATTATTTGTGAGGCGTCATTGGTCCACCGAATTTCTGCCATTATTTACCGAGTGGTCGAATTTAGCCGTGGTGCTGATTGCGAGTTGCCGATGTCTCGGTATCTGGTGTTGGCTTCGACGGATTGCCAATCAAGTCTGTAAAGTCGTCTCTGTACTTATTTTCTTCCTTCACAATGAAAATTGCGGGACAAGTCCATGGTATTTGCAAATAAGATCCATGATAAAAGAGGGTATTGCAAAATTCCCTATACTTTATTGACACCGCAATCATAATATGGTTAACACAACTATAAACGAAAAGTATATTTGAACATGCGATTTAGGTGGCGTGTTTGGATTATCCCCGCAATAATGATAATTATAGTTGATAAACTATTGTAGCATGCTTGACATGTATGGTTAATTTAGTGCTGTCACAAAATCGACGCATCAATACTAACGCTCTAAACTGTACGTTAGGTTTTGTTCAGGTCAAACTTCTACTATTGTATTTAAGGTTGTACAATTGATGCGGCTGATATTAATGTTTCTCGAGTATAATATGTTATAAGTCCTTATGATGAGTGACTATTTGAAAAAAAAATTTCGGAATCTTTAATTATGGTCACTATGTAAATCATGTGCCGTTGGACCAACCACGACGCGGTAGTTTCAAGAACTACGCTAGTCTTACCAACTGTTACACAGTATGTTTGTTGCATTGTAAAAAATACGATTTGAGTTCAACACGTCTTCTCGTAGTTCACCTTCCGTCCTTGTGGAACACATTCCTATGCATATGCAGGTCGTATGGTATAATATGGTACAAATCATTGTAAACAACTAACACGCCAAGTACTGAAAGCACGAACGTATACGCGCGCGCGCGCACGAAGGATACAACACGAGCGACGAACGTGTCTTTTTGTGTCAATTCCTTGCACGCCTTGATCGATGTCAAGGGACGCGGCAGTGTCTTGATGCCAAGTAATAAAAAAAAATCAACGCCACTGACGAACCGACGGGCACGCCGCGTACTCTTTATATAGTTTAGTTGAACGTTTACTGGTCGTTTTTCTTCTTGTAATCGGCAAAAACGTTAGACCCAATGTCCTAAGTGTCACGGTAATTGAGATGCGATATTTTTTCATTTTTTTTAATCACCCGAAATTTTTCCTCCGAATCGACATAAATTTTTTATTTGCGGTTGTCATCGCACGAAATAATTTATGTGGTATTCTGCAATGCATGTTTATTATAACTAAAACATTATTTGATACAATTGGTTTAAATACTCTTAAATTCATTATAAACATAAACTTATTCTCTTTATTTCGGCCACATGATGAATGATTTCTATGATGTGTAGCATACCGTTGGGAAGGGTATGAGCTAGAGAATTCTTTACAAAGCTAAGTTCAAAATAGCTTTTAGTTATTTTTATAATGCGTTAAGAAGTTGATATTTTTCATACATTTACGCATTTTCAAGAATTTGGAAGCCCATTAGTCATTTTCTTGAAACCAATTGTATCAAACAATGATTCATCTATAACAAACATACATTGCAGAATACAAAAAATATTATTTCGTGCTATTACAATGACAAACAGTTATGACGATTTACACGAGAAATTCCGGGTAATGAAAAAAACGAAAAAAAGAAATCATATTTTGATTCCGTGAAACTTAGGGTCTAAAGGTGGAAAAAGTAGCCCCTCAAATCCCTCTAATAATGTTGGCGATCCATATGCCAAACACTCGGTATATAACGGGTGCGATATATAACGGTATGCGAACCAGAAATTCGTTCGAAGACAATAAAAATCTTTTTCCGCGGCCTCAAGTGGGATCGATAAAACCCACCACGCAAATTCAATGTACTACACGTAAAAAATCAATCTCTCAGGGTAAATGAGTCCTGGACGAAGATGGGACGAAAAGGGTATTTTTGCAGATCTCGCGTCCCATTGAATGATTTTCCATTGAATATCCATTTGTAAAATCGGAATTGTCCTCTTTAACGCAACTGAGCGTATTTATTAATATTTTGGGGGATCGATGCCGCAAATTACACCTTTCATGAACGGACTCCGATTCTTGACAATTATTTTACAATATTCGTGTTTCGCATTACAGAATCGATTTTTGGCGAACATACTCCATTACTGTCACAATTATTTGTGTCTTTCGTTTCTGTCTCAACGGAGCAAAAATGTTATAATTTTGGCGAACTTACCTTAGTCCAAGAAGTGTTTGCAGAATGTCAGAATGGGATGGTCGCTGGCCAGGCAGACCTTTCTGTGACGATCCTCTTTTTTCTCTTTCTTCCTCTCCAGGAACGGACAAAGCGTAATAGAAGTAGAGTGAGAGAGAAAGAGAGAGAGAGAGAGAGAGAGAGAGAGAGAGAGAGAGAGAGAGGGAGAGAGGACGATGTTGTCTCGCAGAGAGCCTCCGGACGAAATAGACCGATCGGAGTAAGGCTGTAACGAAATCGCTCGAATGCGAGTAATAATCTCCTTCCCTAAACATAATGAGACCTTCGCATATTCGCGACGTAAAACGTAAAGCGGCATTCGAATGCGAAGAGATGGAAGGAAACTTTTTCAAATCGGCCGTGTTACACATTCTGTGAAAACCTACTATATTTTATATAGCATTGAACGATAAACGTATGCTTGTATGATTGACGGTTTTAGTTAACATATATGCATTATTAACGTGAATGCTAAAATATCAATAAGCAGTACCTTATCTTTGGCAGTAGCTATGACTATGAAGTATTACTGTCCCCGTGGGAAAATATTAAAAATGGTTTAAAATACGATGAATCTCTCTCACTGCGGGATGTGAATAAATGTTTCTAATGAAATCAAGAGAGAAGATCGATTAAAGTTGTTATAGGGTTAAGTCAACATGTAACCATCGAGCCGCAATTTTTTCTAGACCTTTATAACCTCCTCGCTGATCATTCTGTGCAGTTTGGACACGATCCATATGACCGTTTTTTTAGAAAAAGAAAATCGGCAACTTTCGTGCTAGTTTCGGCCGTATTTCGTGGGCTAGTCACCTTAAGCTTATGGAAAGCTCCCGATCATTTTTCAATACATAATTAATATCTGCTAAGTGTTCCCACGTAGCAATTGTTCCCACGTAGCTGAAAAAATTTGTACGGTTCGATTAATTATCGGAGTAACCCTTAGTACCGTGAAAATGAGGATTCACAGTACCGTTGTAAAGTTATCAATGTTTTTTATACCAATTTTCTGCGAAAATCAAGCACACCATATTAGACTGTGCAATCATGGAAACGTCGCACACGTCACAAATGCTACCGATCTTATCGGTATTCGGTAATCATGCCCGGCACTCTCAAACTACTCGGTCAGGATAATTAACAACGAATATCAGTGATACATATTCTCTTAATTAGTAATAATGACTCGATATTATATTAATTTGATAACTATGATCAGGAATTATGCATTTCCATACATTTCTAGGCAAAGACATAATAACGCGGATTTTTTTCATACGTACATTTTTTTTAGAATTTCAGAAAATTATTAAAGTTTTTGATTTTTTCGAGATTATAGACAGCTTTAGTACACACTTTTTATTTCTAAAGGGACTTTCTTTACTCGCACCGATATTCATTTTTGACAGCTCTTTGGACCGATATTGAGGTTACGAACGGGACGCATATTATATGTCTCTAACTGCCAACCTGGGCATTATAATATATCACAAATTGCGACGTTGCCAATCCGTTTCACATTAATTGAGCGAAAAAAAGTTGTAGAAAATAATTATACAAAGTAATGGAAACACTTAATGTAATCACTGAGTGGTCAAAAATGCATATTTTTACAAATAGATGTAGAAAATGAATTCGAAAACGCACACTTGATAGGACGATTATTTGAACGCTAACAGTTGGTAACAGTCAATCGGCTCCGTGCAGAGGCGCATCCCTTGTATTTCACCTCCGACGGCTAAACCCCATAACAACTTTAATCTTCTGCTCGCGAAATACAATATTCAAATTTATTTTCGATTTTTCGATGAGGAACAAAGTTGAGAAGAAAAAATGATCTGTCGCTCTTTTTCCTTCGCTTACGCGCTTTACCACTTACCCCACAGAGCCGACGAAAAAAAACGGGGAACCAAAGAGAGAATCGAAGGAGGGACGCGAAAAGGCTGAGAGCGAGAGGGATTCCGCGAACGTCGAGAAATACTATACTAAGTTAGGGACGCGCGTATATCATATATATATATATTATGTGTATGTTTGCACACGTATATATTCGCCTTTAATGAAGGTTTTTTGGTGTCCGTAAGAAGGCAGAGAGAGAGAGAGAGATAGAGGTGGCGTCCTTACGCTGCTCGCATTAGAATGCCGTCCTGCCAATTTGGGAGGACGTTCCGCCGCGATGAGGGCGCGGGTTCAATTAATTAAAAACAAAACATCGGAGGACACGTCAATCTTATTGGGCTCGGAATAATGCAGCGTGTATGCGTGCGATCGAAACGAGGGTGCCTGTAACAAGAATGCAGGAGGGAGAAGAAAGGCCGGACGTGGCCTAGATGCGTATACGTTTGTACGGGGCGTTCCCATTTGAAATGATTTTCATTATGCGAATCTTGGCGGTGTTTGAATTTTTTGACAAACAAATTTTCGAAAATTTCATTTCTATCAAGTTGTTTTGTAGTTGGAGGAGTTTCCACTATTCTCCCATACGTGTGTTGACCGACCGGATGTTGCAAAAAATAAGGATTCAACTGACATCGCGGTTCGTACAAGCGGTATTTTTCAAGCGGAACTAGCATAATCGTTAGGCTCTTCTAATTGCCATATGTAAAGTTTGAAGGAAATTTCGAAGGCTTTAGAATCTGACGACTAGAATTGGAATATCTCGTACGGATCGACAAGAGAAAGGGAGAGAGAGAGAGAGAGAGAGAGAGAGAGAGAGAGAGAGAGAGAGAGAGAGAGAGAGAGAGAGGGAGGGAGGAGGAGGAGAAAAAGACAGAGCAAGGAGTAACGAAACCGCGAGTGACGTGGAGCCTCGAAACCATGATCGTGCATGGATCCCGAGGAAAAAGACGGAGGGGAGGAAGGCACGAGGAGAAAGATAAGAAGAGAGACGAAACAATCGGCGGGGGAGGCTTACACGGAGATTTTGCCGCTCACGGAGAAATTTTGTTGCTATCTCCCTCTCTCTCGTTCCCTTCCTCTCTCTCGGGCTCCCTGCCATCCTGAAAATCGTGGTTCATTCCCCTCAAATCGTACAAATACGAGACCGCGTTTTTGGAGTCACAAACCTTTAATTAAGGCTGTGTTCGTTATACCTTAAGAGTTTCCGCAAGCTTGGTGGTTTTCGAAGGGATCTAGCATCTGATAATGTCGTAGTTGAGTCTTTCGGTTCGATTAATCTCTCAACTAGTATGCGCACTATTCTATTTAATTCTTAGGACAATCCATCTCTCCCCAAGTCACACGAAATTTTCGGAACTAGGAATTTTTCCGTCTTTTTCCGCGAGTCCTCTTCCGCGTTGTCACACGCGCCTAGGTCGCGACGTGGCAAACGAATGAGCGTCGGCGGGAGGGCGCGTTGGCAGGACCACGTAATAAATATCTTTCGGCAAAAAAACCGTGTAATTCAAACTTATGACGCTTTAATTGGACATGCGTATCAGTCTCGGTGTTTCGTTATTATATCTGTATGTATAGGGCAAAGAGGCGTAGAGAGGGGATCGGTGATACACGTACGCGCTATGCATTGTACAGACATGGCTGAGTATCGCATGTGCCCTCGTGGCCAGTGTGCTAATTAGTACTGAGCTCGCGCCCACCGCACCGTCGAATTTTTTCTCTACTTTTTGTTTTTTCCATTACGCGAGTCTCCCTTTTTCTCCCACTCCGTTTCATTACCACCGGGCGAAATGAATAAAAATGATGAGATTCCCTCTCTCACTCTCGGCTTCGCGTCCGTGTGTCGGTGCGCGCGCGGTCATCAGCTCGTTGTGTCGTGCGCATCTACGCGTTCGCAGCTTTTGCCCTGTGCACCGAGAGTGCTCTTACTCGTTCAGGGCGCCGTATCGTCAGGGGCCACGGTGCTGGTGCCTGCTTGATGAAAATACATAATATCTCGGCTATATACGTGTACGCGTATGCTCGAACGTACGCTACATTACCGAGCATTTTTTTCCTTCCGAATATCAAATATCACATTCAACGTTATTAGCCACGATGAGGGCTTGAGTTGTTTGGATTTGTTTGGGTGCAATCGGTTCAGGAGCTCTCGTACGGTCGTAACATCGACACCTCTTCAAGTTCAATGGAATGTTACCGCCATTGGAATACCTATGCCAAAACCAACGCAACTCCTGGAAAGCCGTCTTCTCGAATTATTTTTGAATTGTCGAAAGAGTCCAATCGAATTGTCAGCAACTGAATCGTTCGACCGAGTGAATTCCTCAGCCTCGCAGACCTGCATTACGAATACGTGTGGCGTTGAAAAATAATATAAACTGACTTTGAAAAGAGAAAGATAAACGTGAGACGATTTGCCGAGCTGCGTCCTCTTTGTAGAGAGGCCGCGCGAACATTTCGGAGAAGCCCCTACTGTCCACGCGAGCCTCTCGGTTTTATAATAAATCGGTCTCGTTAGCGGGGAAACTTTGTTTTTGTGCGGTGACTCGATGGCGCTCGTTAGAACGCCATTGCAGTGTGTACGACGGTAATTAGAAGTTTTAGTTGTCCGCCCTCGCTCCCCGCCACCTACATACACGCACCTTCTCTCTCTCTCTCTCTCTCTCTCTCTCTCTCTCTCTCTCTCTCTCTCTCGCCCTCTCTCTCCCTCTCTCACTCTTTCTCTCTCTCTCTCTGGCGCGCGAGGTGCAGGAAGCCACCCGCGGAGCTCTCATTGCCCCTCCGGATTGCACGGTACGTTGCGTTTGTGGCGGTAATGACGTTGGCTACTGTAGGTACGCGTACAAGTAAGGGGAAACGGCGAAGCAGCCCGTGGATGGTTCCCGATTATACCCCGCCGATATTCTTAGCGATCGAGATTCCTTTGGTCCATACAAATATATATAATATGTCTGTCGGAATGGGACTTGGATTTTTTTTTTCGAAAGGGAATAATTCATTTAGCAAAAATGGTTAAAGATGTTTCATCGAATCTGACTGCCATCGTTTGTCATGACATATTTCCAATTTTTCAGTAACTTGTGAATGCCGTCGTGAAAAAAAAACTGTTCCGGTTTTGATGCGATTTGTTCATCGAACCCTTGTCTTTATTTCTTCGAAATTGGTGAAGTCGCGCTCGGCAAGTGCGTGTGCCATCGATCGAAACAAAAGTCTGTACAGTCGTGCCGTATATTGGAATCGGAAAAAATTAGGAGGCTAGTTTTTTGACAGGCGATTTTGTAGGTGCCACGAGTGTTAAATCCAAGTTTGCCTGAAAATCGGGTCGGAGGGTTCTTTTCAGGGGATGAAGGAGGATGGGGGTGGATTGATGCCAAACTACAACCCCCACAAGGTCGGCGCCGAGAGACAAAATGTTCAGAAAAATCCGGGCTTAAGTTTTGTCCACAGCGCCGAAGTCGTAGAAGTTCATTTTGGCGGTAAAAAACTGGGGAAACATTTTCAAAAATCAGTTTAAATTCGATAACTCTTTAGGAAAAATTGGTAACAATTTTTATTCAAATGAAAACGTTGTAGCCCTTGAAATGACGCGTCGATCGAGAATTTGATCATTACTCTCCGATAATATCTTCACCCCCAAAAAAATGGTTGAAGTTTAAAAAAAACAGTTTATTGAATAACTCAAAAACAATCGATTTTTCGTGTATGTTTTAAAAGTACGAAATGTAGAGAATAATTTTCTTTACATTTTCGTTCCTTTGGAGCCCCCTGAATATTGCTTTTTCCAACCCCTCTCGGGGATTGAAAATTCAAAATGACATTCTGGGAAAACTATTGACCGAAAATAAAGAGACACGAATGAAGTGCCGTGGACAAAAATGTAGGCGAGGGTTGAAGCTATAAATTATTACACGGCAGCGAATTTGTGCGGTCGATAGTTTTCTCAAAATTTCATTTTCAATATTCAACCCCCAAGAGCCGTTGGACAATTTAAATTCAAGGGTGATCCATAGAAACGAAAATATAGAGAAACTTATTCTCTACATTTTGTACATTTAAACCATACCCGAAAAATCGATCGTCTTTTAGTTATTCAATAAATAATTTTTTTTTGGTATTTCAACAATTTTTTGAGGGTGA
Source organism: Ophion costatus (assembly GCA_951751655.1). NCBI lineage: Eukaryota > Metazoa > Arthropoda > Insecta > Hymenoptera > Ichneumonidae > Ophion > Ophion costatus. The sequence continues at coordinate 42,224,872 of OX632362.1, read as the reverse complement.
AGAAATTGTCGAAGATTGATAATCAAAGACTCGATCGACGCGTCTTTTTCATTTAAACGAAAAGTGAAGGAATTTTTCCTTAAGAGTTATTGAATTGAAGCTGATTTTTCACAATTTCACCCCACTTTTTCTCCCCCGAAATGAACTTCCACGAATTCGGCGCTGTGGACAAAACTAGAGGCGGATTTTTCTAAATATCTTGTCTCACGGCACCGACCTCGTAGTTTAGTATCAACTCACCCGCATCCCCGAAAAAAAACCTGCACCCCGATTTTTAGGCAAACTTGCATTTAGCACCCGCGGTATCAACAAAATTACTTGTTAAAAAACTGGCCTTGTAATTTTTTCCGATTACGGGGTTTTTCAGCGACAGCACGACTTTACTATGTGACAATGCGATGGAGCCAAGTCTATTGAATGCGGCGAGTGCGGCGTAACAGTTGCCATTCAAGTGCTTTCAGCGTATCTTGAAGTGCTTTTGCAACATGTGGCGAAACATTGTCGTGCAGCAAAATCACGCTGCTTCTTCCGGTCTTCTGGCCCATTCCGGTCGTTTGCCTTTCTTTTCGATCTTTCCCATTGCTTGTGAAAGTTGAGCGAGAGTTGATCGACCAACATTCAATGCTTATGTTAATTCCTCTTGTATTTACGTATCGTCTTAATCCAAAAGGGCTTTGGCATCAGCGGGTTCAAACGTTTTTGGTGATTTTCCACGTCCTTCGTTACCGCGAGCTCGGTCTTCTCACGTCTTTTTCGATCGAACACGTTTACCCTAAGCTTTTCGAAGCCAACGATGAGCCTCGGCAGCGCTTTTATTTAAATTAAAGAAGACAAGCAATGCCTTGTCGCGAATGCTCTGAATGTGGCACGTACTTCGACACATTTGCAGCGAAAACAAAATGTTACTTGCGCTTTTGCGAATTGAGACACATGGAATTTCAGAGACTATCTGTGCTTCGGACCTCAAAAGCTGTTGATAAAATCGAGTTTGTCCTTTATCACGCCTAATAGCATACACGCCTATTATATACGTACACGTTTATCGTCACGAACACGGTAAATGAGATCCTATTTGCCAAAAGTGCGGATCAAGGAACAATACCCGTTCGTTTGTATCTTCGCGTCATTCTTTCGTGTGAATAATGTCGGGAACAATTCTCAAACGCGAGTATTGTAATTATGCGTTTTTGTTGTTGTAGCAGTATCGCTTTTACGGTCAGGTTTTTGTGCAAGCTGTAGAAAGACAGAAACTTACCGATGAAAACGTGAAATAGTGTAAATTGTTGGCACGAGAGTACGAGAAAAAATCTAGAGTTGCAGGCGGATGAGAGTGTATGAGCGCATATTCATACGTATATATGTTTAGAAGGTAAAATAAAAAATTTGCGTGTATGTGCTGCGCGCACGAGAGAGGCTGGCGAGAGCAGCGCAGACGATAAAAGTGGGCGAGGTTGGAGAGAGAAAGGGTGAAAAGGAGTAAAAGGGGCTAAGGGGTAAAAGCTTGTGTCGAGGAGAAGCGGGGGCGAACGGGTGGTTGGTAAAGGGGCATACGAGAGGGAAGCGAACAGTGACGATCCACGGGAGTTGCCGGTGGAGTAGGATCGTGGGGGGTTACAACGAGGGGACGCAAGTGTGTGGAGGGTGAATCGCGAAAGGAGCTCTGGAGGAAGGGTGGAGTTTGCTAATTACGCGCGCTCTCTCTAATGAATAAGCTCTAATGAACCACTTTCTGTTAATTAAAGGCTGCCTCTATCCCTCTTCTTCACTTCCAGCCCGGCTCACCCTGCAGCGCGTTCCCGCGTCGTCTCGGCAACCCTCTCTCTCTCTCCCTCTCTCTCTCACTTTGCCCTTTATATACAGATCTCCTACGGTAGTGGTCTCTTTTACCGTTACGTTACTGCCGCGGCCTTCTCTCGTCCCTCTGTCTACAAATGTATATATATATATATATGCCTGTATTGGGGGTGTCCGCATCCAAAGTCCCGGAGAAGAGGCTTAGGGAAAAGAGCTCGAATGGAACTGCGGTGGTTTGGAAAGAGGGATAGAGAGGGAGGGAGCGGAAAAGGGATCATGAAACATGGTGAACCTTTGCGAGGAACATGTTCTCTGCACAAACCGCTGTATTTTTCCCTACGTATTTGAATTACTCGAACAACTTCTTCTTTGGCAAATGTTTGGCCTAGGATATCCTCTTTGAGGAAAATGGATCGACAATTCCGACAGACGCGAGATGTGGCTCGAAAAAAAATAAGTAAAAATGTCTTTTCATGAACGTTTTTTCGTATATCGAAAGTCCGGTCGGATCGACAGTTGGAAAATATTATTTGTCGAAATATTTCACAGGTATTTAGCTCGACGAGCCGAGGAAGGGTAAGGACAACAAAGGTGGGTATATAGTAGGGAAGAATGCGAAGAGAAAGGTGTAAGGGCGATGGGCAACAGAAGCGCGCGGTCAGTAGAGGCGTCCGAAATATCCGATGGACCGAAATAGTTGAGATCCGCCGTCGCGAGTCACGTGCGAACGACCGAACGAGATTACGTTCATGCTCCTACACGCGAACGTTGTACGCGAAACGATTCGCAAACACACCGCGGCTCCTGCTCCCGCGAGCCACGAGCACACACACACACACACACACACACACACGGTGATCACTCCTCGAATGCCGCAGTCTCGTAGAATTCTCGGTATTCACCAACGAGACCGAAATACCAATGGGCCAACGACGAATGTCGAATCGACGGTGCGAACGACTCCGATACCCCTCCACCCCGCACGATTTATCATCATTTTCACGACACGCGTAATCTCGATGTACCGCGATAAAATACAACCTGTTGCGTCTTTTCACCGATCTGTGCCAAATGGTTTATTTTTCGATTTCTCTAGTTCCTCGTTATTTTTCTTTGCGACACGTTTGCGAGAGATCGAGTCCTCCTCGAGGTGCCGCAAACGATTTATCAGCAAAGAAATGAAAGCGCGACGGGACGCTCGTTCCGGGAAATGTATAAGTTTTTGTGCGAGTATCTCTTCGAAGCGGGTCTCTTTCTGCGCGCATAAGCCGATCGCTTGATGAGCTTACGTGGCACATGACGCGCCCCCATCCAAGCCAGGAAAAAATCTATCCAATTTACTCGCATTGACGCGAGACGCATCGTATCGGCTGGCCAAGCGTCGCTCTGGAAATTTTCGCACGGAAGGCAAGAAACGAAGAGAAAAAAATTAAAAAGTGGGTTTTTTCCTCCCACTACCGCACAATTCCTTCCAATGTTTTCAACCCATTTTTTTTCTTCTTTCCCGGGAACATTTATAAATCTCCACCCCCCCCCCCTCGCCCCCTGCCACCCTTTTGCCATTTTCCGTGGGAGGGCTTTTTGAGGTCGGGGAAAGCCATCGGTTTTTGCGGTGTGGCCGGGATTCTTGAAGCCTCGGGCGAGGAAGAAAGAGACGTTCAAGAGCGGCGGTAATATTCGTGCGGGGTGCGGGGGAACGAGAGGAAAACGAGATAGTGAGAAAGGAGAGAACGAAACTCGGAGAGCTCGGTAATTAACTTCGTTCATTAGCTGAAATTGTTTAACGCACCTCCGACCGCTCGCCTATTTATGCATGATATTCACGGTGCGGAGGCCTGAAAGGCGCGCGGGGGGAGTGAGTACGGAGCTCTCTGGGCTTACCTGACACGCTGCTGTATATACCGACGTTGCAGCCAAGGGGACCGCTTTTTCCCTCTTGTCTTCCCGTTACGACTACCCTTTTGCGTCGCTTCTCTCTCTCTCTCTCTCTCTCTCTCTCTCTCTCTCTCTCTCTCCTGTGCCACCCTCCAAGTCTATTTACAAATACATTTTCCGCTCGTACTACGGTGCACTTGTGCCGTTCAACGCCGTAACGTATATTTCTTCGAGAGAGCATCGAACGATTTTTTTTAACGTGCAACTATGCGGTCGAGATTCCACAAACGCTTCTGAATATTTCCGAAAGATAGGGAGCAATATCCTTTTGCGAGCATGTTCTCGTGGTGCAATTTTTATAACAAATTTCGAAGCTCTCTGTACCACTACGGTCATTATTTCGGCGCTATTGTTCGTTGGAATTGTTTTTCGGCAGATACGCCAAGCGCGCTAAAGTTGTGCTTTAAGTTACAAAATAGTGCACATTATTTGATTTCGTGAATCGCATTAAGAAACTACAAAATAATGATTCGGAAAATGGAGAGCACGATACCGCTATCTCTAGCACCTGATAACTTGAGCGTAATTGCTCCATTCCGAACAAGCTCGATAACCAAACGCCAATAATTTGTATTGCGTAATATCAACTCCGAAACCAATTTTCTGCTTTGCCGTGATCCGTTACACAGCTGACAATTACTATTCGGCGTTCAACTAAAAAAAAGCAACTTTATTACTTTAGCATCGATCGTCGGAAACGCGTTTGTACAACGCGCATGACATTTTTCTTTGTCTGCATCGGTGAGCCTTGTGTTTTCCGCGGATTTAAATGTATTTATTTAAATCCGCGGAGCTCGCGAGGGGTACACCATTTGCGAAGCAGAAATAAAGTGAGCAGATACGAAGAACGAAACAAAGCAATCGAGAGAACAAAAATTCAGGAAATAAAGGACATCACGGCTTATTTTGCATTAGTAGAGAGCTAATCCCGCCTCCACTTCCCCCCCCCCCGTCTCTCTCTCTCTCTCTATTATACTTTTGCGGAGGCATTTAATTTTTTTTTGCAATTCGTAACCGAAATGTTTTCTACTATTGGCTTGCGCCTTGCAGACAGACAAGCAGAGAGAGAGAGAGAGAGAGAGCAATCTTTCTATGTCCCTCTCTCCTCGGCTCGCTCCGTGCCATTTCAAGCGTTTAATGTATTCCGGTATTGTTATTCGGTACTCCCCTCTCGCCACTCATTAGAGAATCCGTTTGCGAGTCCCTGTTTTTGAACGCTCTATATTTACAATTCAATTTGCTTTGTACAAGCGAAGGCCCGTTCAGCTTTCTCTCTCTCTCTCTCCCTTCGTCCCTCTTCGACCCCGTCGTTGGGAAACATTGCCGCGGCCGGCCAACATCCCACATCTCATCCTGTCGGAACGTTTGCCAATGCGAGCGACTCGTCTTTACCACGCAGTCGAGATAATTTTTTTGGCTTTGCAACATTACCTCATTACGGAATGCAGCGTTCGATTGCATTCCCGAGTCGAAGTATTCAACCTATTTCTAAGGGCTTCGACCTCATTTAAGCCTAACTTGAGGTTACTTAATGCCACTAATCCCACGATGGACCTCAAAATATCACTCGAGTCAACTTTTCTGCTCATCCTTCGTTGCTGGTAAGGCAGCGGCCGCCTGGGCAAAACCCCCTTGTACTCCTACCTGACCTGGTTTAAATGGCTCTGGCTCCTCTTCTGATTGCGCTTGAACCTACCGAGTACGTGTTTATTTCGCCGAAACATATTATCACAAGAATAAAAATGATTATCCATCGTAAAAAGAATTATGTTTTAATTTATTTAAATATTTTTGTGAGTGATAGTCACCATACCGTAGCTTTAATGACATCTATGCAGCATTGTGAATAATCTCTGTTAAGGGGTTACGTGGGTTTCGACGCCAAAAAAAGCATATGTTCTCCGTTTAAAAAAAATATAATATATAAATTATTTTATTCAAAATGTTAAGCACATAAAAGAGCAACATTTCAACAATATTGAAAAGAAAAATTCATTCAACAAATTGGGAAATTCAGCCAGTGGGACCTGGTTTCCGGAGACCCTGTCTCCGTATGCCGGACAGGTTCTGTGGCGCAAGAACAGCGAGCATCGTCTAGGAGGAGGCTCTCGGATAAGCCAACGAAAAACGGAGTTTCACTCGAGCGGAGCCGGGTACATCAGCTTGTTTAGTGTATAAATCAAAACAGTAAAAAAAAGAACGCCGACTAATAAAAAAGTCCCTCGAAAACATTATCGCCCGTTTTGCCCTACAGCAAAGTTCTGTTTTACCTTATCATTCTTTTTTTTTCCATTCAAACAATAGTAGTATTTTTTTTTAAGAATCAAACGTTCAAAAAGAAGTGGAATATCTTCTTTTTGACTAGCCAAGCCAGTTTATTAGAAATGTTGTAGCCAAAATGGTTAAACCTTGGGAATAATATGTTCTCAAAAGCTTTATTTTCAAGACGAACAAATCTACAGATATAACACAAAGTGCACTAATTTCATGGCATTGAAAATGTAATCAGACTTTTCGGGTCATAAAAATCAGGTATCTATATGTAAATAATATGAGTTGTTCTTTATCATTTTTCAAAAAATATTGATAAATTAAGGTCATATAATTTTGAAATTAGTAACAAGATTAGAATTGAATGGGGAGAGGGCATTTTTCAATAGATCGCAGCCATTTAGCATATCGCAGGGGCCCCCACTCTACTACCACACAGTGACAGTGGAGTAGGGGTAACGTTAGTTTTGTGTGACACCCAGGTAACTCACAACAGACCCCTATGACCAGCCTATCTCAACCAACATATACAGTTGTGAAAGCATTTTCAATGCTAAAATCATATTACTAGTATAACATGAAATTGATATCACCATTACATAACAATACAACGTATGTACGACATTGGTACGCTGGAAAAGCTGTGCAACGGCTTGGCGTGAATGGTGAAGAAAAAAGCTCGCGCAGACACCAAATTTTCCGTTTCTACCGCCTGCATCAATGAGCTTTGCAATAGTATATATATATATATATATATAGATTTAGATTTTAAGGGTGCCATCAACCGTCGGGATTATTAGCAATGGGATCTACTGTCTCTTGCACTAGTGTTATTCGGATGGGGTAACATTGATGTATTGTAGTATTGGTGTGCACGTTGAACCACTCAATTTCCATCGCGATGCCAGAGCTACGTTATATCCACTGCCAATAGATATTCGACTGTATTCGTTTAAAGCCGTCGAATATGCCGCAATAGATGTTAGCAGTAAAACTGAGATATTCATCTTTTCGCTAGCAAGATGAGGGCCAAACTCTATGTGACTGAATATATTTCATGCAATGTCTAGTAGCTGTGCGATCAAGTTTATATTTTCATACAAACTATTAAATTACATGAATAAAATAACATTTCAAGTATCGCGTCGTCTAGGAGCAACATCACTAATCTGGTCCCTACTTCGTCATATCAGGAATTTGATATGCACTTGCATAACACATGGAGGGTAACAAAGGGTTATCTGAGGAAATTATAGGTAATGTTACTTTTTTGGAAACCAATCATGCAAAAATACACTTGTGCAAAATTCGTTTTATGTAACTATCAAATTGCGACGATCCATATATTGTGATATTGAATAAGTTTTCGCTGTTTTTTTTCGTAAAAATTAATACTTTATGTAAAAAAATTAGTAAAAAAAAACATGTCACTGAAAGTATCGTTCATCGCAAGCCACTATTGTTTCCCATCTGTCTGGCAGCATCTTAATTTCGAAACTGCTGCGCGATCAACTCCTAATGATTCTGCAAGACTCATGTCAGACGCTAGCTGACTGACTATTGGAGCCTGCACGAAGCCTCCAATAGTCCAATTCTTCGCCTTCAAACTTTCCCGGTGCACCAGAGCATTCTTTAACTTCAACATCAAAATCTGAAGTATCTAAACGAATCTCGTCAAGTTGTTTCCGACAGCGGATGGTCGCCGTAAGTCTCAATAAAAATTATGTGTGCTTGAGCTGCAGATTTTGTTTGAATAAAGTAGTACAGTAAAATTCGTCGCAAATACTCTTTTAATGGCACGATATTTCACTCGCGGTTTATGCAGCGAGATAATTATTAAAAAATAATTATTTTAATGAATGACAGTATTGAAAAAATGTTCATGGCTGGCGATCCGAGCAAAATCGAATGCCGCGGCAAGGACAATAGATCAAAGACATTTTAGTTGAAATATTGAAATAATTAATTGTTTCAATAACTATAATTTTTTCTCGATAACGCTTGCGAGGGGGCTCACGTCTCTCAGCCGGTAAAAGTAATGCAAAAATAATTGTTTAAACAATTATTAATGCATTTTTTCTGGACCACCGTTGTGAACGGTGGGTCCGGTACTTATTATACTATTCAGCAAATATGATTGCTGCTCATGCGATGCGAATACTAACGGTAGTAGTAACGCTAAAATAGTCCTTTAAACAATTATTTTGGCACTTCTTCTCGACCACGGTTGTGAATGGGAGATGCGGTACTTTTTCTATACCCCTCAGCAACGAATATGATTGCCGCGTATGCGCTCTAAAATTAAACGGTAAAAATGACGCAAATGCGGTATTTTCGCGTGCGGAAATTGGCAATTTGGACAAACAAAAGATGCATTTTTTTCAAAAATGTTGTTTAATCATTTTTGTAGGCAAACTTTTATTTTCATTTTGGAAGTGTAGAAGTTCCAATGAGAAATAATTTTATTATTTCTCATTGGAAAATAACCGATATACCCTCTGACGGTAAAAAATTTCATTGTTTAAGCCGCTTTTTTGTTTAAAAAATGAACTGGTTTTTAAAGTTCAAAACCTCCCTGTATTTCCAATATTTCTTTAATACGAAATATATTTTCTGCTAAATTGGTATGTTGGTATATTCAAGCTTTTTAAATGAAACCATTAATTTTCAGTACTCTACATTATTTTCTAAAGAAACTTATACACCAAATCTTTCGTTCACAAACTTAGAGACAAAAAATCACAATATACCAATTTTGCAGAATACAGCATTGAGAGAAGTTAGAACTTTCTACATCCAGTTCATTTTCCACAAAAAAAACTGCTGAATGGGCTTTTTTCAGTGGGATTATTTGTTATTTTTCATGAAAAATAGACAATCGAATAGAAGTAAACTTGTAAAAATAAAGAGAAACTTTTTTTTTGCGAAAAGAAGTTTAACAACTTTTCCTTCCTACAAATTCTGTCTTTTCGTGAGCGAAAATACTCGTGAATGTCGAAAAGTAAAGAAAATGTTAACTAATAAACGAAATAACGTTAAGTACGCGTTAAGTTTACAATAAATTCGAAACTTTTTGACTACTTACATCACCGCTGTGAGTAGCTGACGGGTGAAAATAGGTTAAACATTTTGACGCAGCATTCAAACGCAAGTATACTTGGATGAAGAAAAAGAATGTAAACTTCTGAAAAGGTGGACAATTGAATATTCGTTGATAATCTTTTTGGCAAGATACAGCCGTCGAAGGGGAATAAAGCGGGAAGGAGGTCCCTTTGAGATTCGAGACCGAGGGCTAGGAGTCGGGTGGATCGACGGAGAAGGAAATAGGAACGAAGGAGGTGGAAATAACCCGAGTGCGGGGGAAACGGTTGGAGGCGAGAGGTGATCTGGCGATGGTGTAACTATAGGGTGCGCGACGGCGGAGGGGTGCACAGCTCGGAGAATCTCTAGGTGGGAGTGCGGTCCCCGTAATCCGCTGATGGACGCATTTACTGATTACCCGGACGCCTCACTCTACTCACCGTACTCGTCCATTCCACCACCCGCCCTGCTACACTCTATTCCTCTTGGTACAGGCTGTTGCAAACTCGCCACGGCTCGTCATCCCTCCTTCTGTTGTTTTCCTATGTTTTGTTTTTAAGAAGGTTTACAAACTTTTCGTCGATTATAACTGTCGATATGAAAAAGAGGCAGTCAAATTTTTCGCTTCGGAGCAAGACTCCAATCAAGGGATGTAGAATTTTTGCTTGCATCTCGCGGTTTCCTGCTTCGCGTGGACCTTTCGAAAACGGGTTCTTGTACAATCGGGCGATTTACACGGACGATAAAGCCGCGAGTGGTACAAGAGGTAACATTGTTGCGTGCCTGCTGAGGCGCGTCCCAGGCCTTTTTATCGCTCCCACAACGGAGGGCCTGCCTCCGCTCGTGTACAAGCGCAGTGGAGGCTAGTACACGAGTCAAGAGATTATCTAAGAAACTATTATCGGTCGTAACTTATGCGCAACGCATCGCGGCTAGGCAATTTTTTTTATCCTCACAGTGTACGTGTATAAACGTGATCAATTACTCGGATGCGCGAAAGTAAAATCGATAAAAGCGATAATGAAATACTGACGCGAGCAACGGCTGCAAGAGCGAAAAGGTTTCTTGGAATATCACATTTCTCTAATCGACGTACAACGAGCGGGACTTTCCACGCAACTTAGGGGGCGTCGATCATCGATCGTCGATGGATTTACATGGGCTTCTGCATATCCGTGTACTCGATAAACACCGAAAGCATAATTGTGCGCGATCTACGCGAGACTCGGACGGATACGGTTACTACATAATTCTTGAAAAAACAAAAACAACAAGTTTCAACAGCTCTACAAGAGCCAAGTATGTATAGGTAGATTTGTGGTTAGTCCGGAGTGTGTGTGCACGTGAGGCGAGATACTCTACGTGTATCCGAGCGTTCTGGTCTTTACATCGGCTTCTGCACCGCGTACCTACACCGCCGTTACTCCTGCTAGTCCTTCTTCCTACCCTTCGCCTCCCGCTCGTTTTCCATCTTGCTTTCTCTACCTCCGTCCTCCGTCTGCGTTTATCCGACCCCCCCTCTCTCTCGCTCTCTTGCTCTTTCTCGCTGCTTCGTCGCCGAGGCTTTGAATTACGTTTGCCTCGATGCCCGCATAATCGATTTAACCTCCATTATGTTCCGCAAGCAGAAGTGCCTGCGGCAGAAACGGTAGCAACCAACTTATGTACTTCTCCTCCCGTATCTTACAACTGTGTTTAGCTCTTGGTACTGGAGGTATAAATTACGACAAGTCGAAAAAATGGTGGAATCTCATAATTGACGAACTCGAAATTGATGACGGTGTAGATGTAACTTTTTTCGCGCAGCAGCTTTCGTTACGACAAAATTTCGGTCACTGTCTTCATCGAGTTGAAGGAAACTTCAAATTTGCGATTCGTCACGCTGGAATATTTTTTACGGTTCGCTCATAGTAGGTGTATGATTTACGATTCTGGCGACAAGTTTGAGTGTCGTTGGCAGCTTCGAGTCGTGCGTTCTCCGAGTAGACCCCTGATGCGAAATTGCACCGAAAACTTTTCCACATTCAGCAGAGGGTTATAACGGCAGTTGATTTATTTGGGTGAAAAGTTGGTTTTTTTCTCATGATTCGCTGTGGTATGGGCGGTGAGTGTGTTTCATACCTTTTGGTTAATTTACTTGGAAGCTCTCGAATTGAATCTCTTTTCCTCACTATCTCTCTGCCTCCCTCTGCCTCTCTCTCTCTCTCTCTCTCTCTCTCTCTCACTGTTGCGTTAATTAGAAGGCAGGTTGACGATTCGCCCTCCGCAATCTTCGTAACAGCTATAGCTTACGAATCAGAGAGAATTCGAAAGGAGGGTAGCCGCGCGCATCGATGGAGTTGCAAGTTTCGATTGAATGGTACGGTGCGGATAACTGCGAGCCAAGTATACGCAAAAGTGGCTCGAATCGTTGAAATGTACACGGGAAATAATAGAGGCACACGGTGTAAGGAAGGAAGTTTACGGTGCACCGACTACAAGAAAACCCGTCAGCTAGCGCTGTTGTTGCTGTCGCTGCATCGCTCCTGCTGTTCCTGCCAGTTTGTCGGAGAGGCCAACTTGCCACGGGAAATGTCTCGGTGAGAAAGAGCGTTAGGTTAGGGTGGCAGTGGCGGCGGCGGCGGCGGCAGCAGCAGCAGCAGCAGCATCAGCAGCAGCAGCAGCAGCAGCAGCAGCAGAAGCAGCAGAAGCAGCAGAAGCAGCAGAAGCAGCAGAAGCAGCAGCAGCAGCAGTGAGGGCACGAGGGACGAGGCAAGAGAGAATGGACTGACGAGGAATATCCGAGGTAAACAGCCATGGAAACAAGATCCAAAGCATCATGTGGAAATGAGAGGAAAAGGGGCTGGCCGGGATTTAGAAGGAGAATGAGTGCACAGAGACGCACTAATTATCTCACGAATAAAATCTCATTAAATCTCTGAGACGGAATCCAGGGCGGCTTGTCGACAACGCAAGCCCGACTCGCGCTCGGTCCTGTGTCAAATTCAAGCGGACAAAAGGACGTAACCCGCGTCACGGTAGACGGGAAATTTTGTGCTGTGCCCTTCTCGCTGCAAGCGATTCATTCATTTAATGTTTATGTACACGTGTGCGTGTAGGTGCATGTGTCGTTCGGTGAAAAGCCCAAGGCTTCCAGCTCAAATGACTTTGCGTTTTAATTGCTCTAAGTTACGCCTCTGTCATTCGGAGCAGTCTATATTCGCATTTGTCCTGAAATGCGTACTCCCCCCTGCTTCCTTGCATACGTTTTCCCATTTAGCTTAAAATAGTCTGAAAGTTTCTTCCTCCTCCTCATCCGCACCATATTCGCTCCTCCGAGCTCGATGAATTTTCCTCGCACATTTGTTTCTTTACAAAAAAAAAAAAACAAAAATATCTGGTTCTATTGTGATCGACTTTGAGCTTCATGAAGATTTTATCAAGTCGTAGGAGGAGATTGCCAGACGGTGAGGATTTTGGCCGGCTCGCAATCACGCGGATGTTCCTTGATGAACGATATAGCCCGCAGACTGCCAATCTATCGAAACGAGGAGTGACGTTTATTGAATCACGCGAGAGGACTAGACTCCGCACCGTCCGAGATATACCGTCGCCCGTTCGGTTCTCTGTGGTTCTCGTCAGCTCCGATATAGAATCTCTACCTCGGATCTGCTTTTTTTCATTATTTTTTAGTCCACTCGCGCCGACACGTCTGTGAGTGCTCGCACACCGGCCTATATGTGCAGATGTATCGAATGAAAATGCCCGATAGCCCGTCACCGCAGATTGGGAAGTGGCGAATGAGGAGAGAAAGCGACAATTCGCGTGGACCGCATTTTATATTTCCGCGAAGAGAGAAAAGATTCGCCAATATGGATCTCTCTCTCTCTCTCTCTCTCTCTCTCTCTCTCTCTCTCTCTCTCGCTCTGCGCCTCCCGTTCTTTTTTCTTCGTTCTCTCGTTCTCATGGACACTTGTCAGTCTGATAATTATGGTACGGACTGACGTCGGGCTCCGTGCCTCACCGAATCATTTATTAATTAGTCGTCGGGGGGAGTGTCCGGCAGAAGGATACCGACGGGAGAGTTGGCACGATTTTTTTTTTCGATAGCTCGCAAACGCGGGCGAGTTTTCTGCTCTCGTGCTCCATTCTTCATTCTCGCTGATTTTATTTTCCTTTTTAGCCACCGAGGACGGACCTATACCGAATATAAATTTGATTGTTCATCAATCCCCGGTAAATCGTATCCGTCCGTTATCACTTCGTGTGTGCGGCCCGCGACTATTTATTTCCATTTTTTACTTCGTAAGTAATCGCACTCTATCTCCAAACTGTTGTTACGGATGAGCCGCGCCGTCCCGACGCGTTTGCCGATAACAAGCCGTGCTTTATCATTTTGGAAGAAAGTATAGTCGGCTAGTTTGTGTAGAGGAGAAACGATAGCGAACACGAGATTACGAGCACACTCGACGTACCGCGAAGATTCTCGAAATTCCTCATTTTTCAATTAACCCGTCCACTTTCCATGCATACGAACTCAGTTCGTTGATGCGCGATGATACAAAATGAAAAAAGTCGAAACTCAATGCCTACTTTCGAATTTACGTTTCATACGTGTGGATAATATGGGGAGTTGCAATAATGTCGTCTGGACGGTCAATCTCACCGTCGGAAATAGAATTTACGATGGCTTTCGCATCAAAGATTACATATAGGTGTGCCGATTTGCGCAACTCGTGGCTCTACGATTTGTATATTCGCTTCTGAACACTTGAATCCACAATCGTAACATTAATTCAAATAAATTGCGTACAACTCGTAAAAAACGGTGGAAGCCACTTATCACCACACTTATCACAATTATCAATAATTGAAAAATCATCTGGTACGCCAATTTTATGTTTTGTTTTATTCACACCGGACGTTTATTTGATACAACATTTTGAAATCTAGCTCCCGTCGTTCACGGCGAATGAAAAACGTAGCAAACGAAAAGTTTTACAGCCTGCAAAAATTCATATGTACAAAATATATGGAAATAGGAGATCTGAAAAAATTCCGAATGTTGCTTTAATATGTGAAAGTAGGTAAAACTCGTTGAGTTGGTTTAGAACAGAACACGTGTGCTACTTGCAACGCGTTTGTCCTTCTTCATGGAGTACAGGATTTAAATATTTTAAGAGGCCATCGCGCTCGGTGAGCACGTGTCAATTCGGGCGTTGGAAAAGTTTTACGACACCCGCCGGAATTCGCGATGAAAAGAATGCGTGTGTTGTGTTACCCTAGAAATGCCCATACACTCGTATACGTGTGTGGGCAGAGACATAGAGGGAGAGAGAGAGAGAGAGCACACGGCGCAATAAAAAAATAAAATAAAAACCGATAAAAATGTTCGTATTGCCGAGACCCGTGGGAGTTTTCGTCATGCTTCTGAGTTGCCTAGAAAATATGAAGTTCCGGTGTGTCTCCGCGCAACGATCGTCGAAGATCGTTTTGCAACGAGGATTCTCGTGGCCGCCTACCGCTGCAGCCTAACTCATTCTCGTCTCACTTCTGCAATGGCAAAATAAATAAATGAAAAAGCAAGTTGAATGCAAATGTGTCCAGAACACGTACACTCGGGTACACGCGGAGTTCACGGAAAAGCAGCGCGTTGAAAGATTCATAAACAGGCGACGGTGAGACCTTTTCACTTCTACTCCTTTTCTCTTCTTTTTTCCTTTTCCCACTATAATGCTCAACCGCTACGTGTGTTTCAGAAACGTGTGTACATCGTGAGCGGTTGGCGTGTTCCGCAGCTCTGTGCGCCTCGCAATAAAAGTTCCAGCTCGCGGCGTGTCTCATCGTATAACGAGAGACAGGGCAAAAAATGAAGATCGCGGAGCACTAAAACCCTGCCGTGCCCCCCCCCCCCCCCCCCCCCGTCCCTATACGCGTTACATTACCCACGGTGTTTACTGCCTTCGTATCACCTTTTTCACCCTCGCGTTATTTTTTTGCTTTCTCGGGCCAGAATTTTCCCGCGAATCTATACTTTTTGGAGTCACTGAAGGTCACCAGCGGACACGGGTCTGAATCCATGTTGACAAATTCACCAATAACCCATCGACAAAGTTGAATGCGGAGGTGATAAAGTTCTGAGTACAAACTTGTTCGGGAGGCCGAGTTGGCACCGCGTCCATTCGAATTGAGCTATAAAATGTGGTGCTACTGCAGCATCGCAAATTGTACAAGCCTTACTGTAAAAGGCATCATTTTGGTTTCCAACTTCGATTTTGTTAACAATCATATATATGGTAAAACATCGGATACGCTTTTTTTGTATCGGCGAAAAGACAGTTTTAACGCGTGTCAAGGGCTGATTTTGCAGCTTCATCCGCAGGCAGTCCACCGTTTCACTGAAACAGAAACGAAAGTTCTGTTCGTGCAAGACGATCAGACATCCACTATCGGTAGTTGGAAAAAAATTAAACTTAAAGGTAGACTACCTTTTTATTTTTCATTCTCTCACCCCGCGTTAAATTGAATGGAACGGGTAACACTTTAAAGGGGGGATAAAATTGAAGTTTACGTATTTTTGCATTTCGCCGAACAAAAGGCACAGAAGGGCAAGCCACATTCTTTACATTTTCGACGATTCTTAATGAAAATTTAGGATTTCGGGGGAAATAAATGGTGAATTTGTATTCAGATGGTAGGAAGACATCGAAATGGATGTAGGAAAAAAATAGTAAAAACCAATTGTTATTTCTTTTATTTTGGCAACAAAATAAGTGGCTTCATTGGATTGCCCGTCATTTTTTTCCTGTTTCGATTTGATGCTTCGTGTTGCGCTCATTCTTTTCGTAAACATTTCTTTTTTCAAATGCCATTTCATTGTTCGAGCTTCAATAGATTTTCGATTTTCGGCAAAATTTTCAAGTCGTACCATCGCTTTCTGCCCTCTTCCGGCCATTTTTAAGTGGACTTTCAGGGAAAACTTATGGAGCTATCGGGATCAATCCAATGTCATTCTCTAAGTTTGTCAGAATCCGTTTTCAAGAGCATCTATTGAATCTTTGACACTCAAATAGAACCGACGCGACGGCGTCGGTTACTTAGAGAATTACATTGGTTTGATCTTTGAAATATCAAAGTCGGACCATCGATTTTCGCCAATTTTTCCACTACAGCCATTTCTTCATTTTCCAATGGCACTTTCCGGAAGAAGTAATTGACATATAGAGATGAATTAGCGGCTTTCGCTAAGTTTGTCAAAATTCTTTCAAAACCCGCCCCGTTAAATGTATGCCAGTGGGTTAGGAGCTGTGCTACGGTCCTTTAAAATTCGTGTTCTTTGGCCATTCTGGAAACGTGATCGGAAGAGTCGAAAAATGTTTGTTTCAGCTTTTATCTTATTTCAGGGACCTATCTGATAGACAATCTATCGATAATTGCAACAATCTCCAAGCTATTTCCGAAGGATTAAAATTAAGGCAGCTAACCGCGAAAAAACCTGTTGTTGTACTTATTCGTTGATTTATATTATAATAGAAATTAAGTTTCAGGAGAAATAAAAGGTGACTCCGTATTCAGGGCGTAAAAATAGGTCGTTGGGAACTTGTCAAAGAATATTTAAATAAAAATTGGTTTTGCGTTTCGGCAAAAAAAGTTGTGTTTACTCAATCGCCGCACATTCCGCCTCCGTTTCGATATGAAACTCAGCTACGATTACTTTTTGATTTTGGGAGAATTTCCAAGTCAGACCATCGATTGTCGCGACGTTTTCCACGACCCTAAACATCAATTTGGAGTTTGTAAAAATATTTGGCACGAGCACAGACATTTCAAATGCAGACAAAAACAGCGAGTAGAAACTTGAAGTACTCGGTGGATGGTTCACCGCCCCTCCCCTCGAGCTTGCTATCCGACAAAGATATGTAAAGTTCAATTTTATCCCCCTTGAAAAGTGTTACCCGTTTTATTCAATTCAACGCACCGTTTCTAAAAGCCGGATAAATGGAAAAAAAGCAAGGATAGCTCGCCCCGTAATTTTAACTTTTTTCAATGTACCCGTAGTAGATTTCTGATCCTTTTGTATCGGAAGAATTCCCGTTACTGTTTCACTGAAATCGTCGGACTGCTTGCGGGTGAAACTGCAATATCAACCCTTGACGTGATGTACTCCGAGGGGTGGTGTTTCACCTGTCAAAACAGTTTGTCCGCCGATAAAAAAAACCACGTATCAAATAGTTTTCAATGCTTTACCACATCCACAAGTTTTAAGAAATTCGTAGGTGAACGCCAAAGCGTGAAAGAGATTCCTTGCAAGATACAAAAAACAAGAATGACTTTGTTCCGAGGAATTGCCAATATTATTCATTTTGCCACACTCGATCTTTGCAAAATCTTCTGAAACTTGAAGCCGAGTCCTCGTTAGAGTTGAATGAGACAGATGAAAGAAACGGTTGAGCGCACGCGCGTGCGCCCAGTGACGAAATAAATCTGCTCGGGATATGTGGATTTCTCGCTCTTGGCACGACGATGACGATACAGCGTTCACACGTGGCCGAGCATACGTGTGTATGTAGTCGGATTCGGACGTCAGTTTCAACGAAAATTTTAACAAATCGTAGTCAACCCGCCGCCCTATGTCTCGAGAGGCACGACGCGTAGGAAAAGTTACGAAAATTTGTACGTCCGTATATGTGTGTGCGTGTCTGGTTCTCCGTAGCTCGTTGCGGCTAGAGGGGAAGGAAGAGAGACGACGCGGCGTCGGTGGAAGGTTTGTTAGCGTCGCGGACATAACTTTCATTAATTGGAGAGGGCTCCCATGCGAAGGAGGAGGCACAGACGAACACAAAGATAGACAGATATACAAGTAGCGAAAGACGAAAGGGCGGCAGGGAGGGAGGGAGGGAGGGAGGGAGGGAGAGAGAGAGAGAGAGACAGAGAGAGAGAGAGAGAGAGAGAGAGAGAGACAGGGTCCACCGTGGGTTCTTGCTCGTAATTAATCTTACGCTCTAATGAGTGTCAATTGGCAGGAGCTGCCAATTACCGCAAAATCCTGGTCGAAGCGCCGACGCGCAGCTTCAACGCGTAATGGCGAAAAGAGCAACGCACACTCGAGCGGCACACGTGACTATGCGCGTAATCACGCGTATCTATATATTTAGGCTCGGTTACTTGTGCAACAAGATAGAATTGGTTCGATTTTTTTCGATTTACGCAACTTTGGCACTTTCGACGTGGCGGAATACATTTGGATCGGCGAAGAACGGAAATCATAACCGCGATCGCTTTTATTTCATCATAACGACGTAGCTGTGCGATACGTTAGATTATTCGCCGAGATACACACGACCCGGAGAATGGCGATCGTGGCTCAACAATGGCGTTACTTGTCGGTAGAATCGCTCTAAATTTTCACTCGCTTTTCTCGACGCGACATCAGTTGTCTCGAAATGTCTCGAACAGTCCGCAAGATGTCTCACTCCGCGCTTGGTACACGTAAAAGTTGCATAAATTCTGGAATTGCGAGAGAGAGAGAGAGAGAGAGAGAGAGAGAGAGAGAGAGAGAGAGAGAGAGAGAGAGAGAGAGAGAGAGAGAGAGAAAACACGACAGAGATAATGTCGGAGTGTGTCGGAGGTAGCGAGCATGAACCGAAAAGAAAGGGGGAAAAGGTTGAGAAGCGTGTTTGGGGAGCGTGACAGAGGAGGGAAAAGTGAGGGGAAGACGGAGGGCGCGCAGGCACACGGATTGAGAGATGTACAGGGGCAGAGGGTGTATCAGTGGCTGCGATTGGAAAGGGGCAATCCTGCTAATGTAACACCCCTCTCTCTCTCTATCTCTCTCTTCTTTCTTTAGCCGCGCGCCCGCGCCTGGCCAGACCACTACGTATAAATAACCGGGCGGGCAAGGGAGGACTCTCTTCCTCACTAGCCTCGTTATACCCGCGATATCACTGTACACTCTCCCCTCTCTCTTGTTCCTTTTTTCGTCCCCTTCTTCTTCTTCTTCTTCTTCACCGTAGAGCGTGTAAAACTCGAGCTTCTCTCACTTTCTCCTCCGGCTTCCACTCTCGATACATCTGGAGAAGGAAGTGGTGGAGGAGGAGGAGGCGGAAGTAGCGAGATGACAGTGGGGTGGGGCAACGTGGCTCTTTGCCGTGACAGTCGATATGCGCTACCTGTGAGCGTATGTAGAGCCAATGGCGGGGGGGGGGGGGGGGGGAGGCAAGCCCCACCGGCACCCGACACGTCAAAGCTTCCAACGGGATGAAACGCGGCCGAAAAGCCGCTCATCGAATCGACAAAGATAGGGCGAGCCGAGCGGAAGAGATACGCCGACTCGCGCGAGACTTTTCATCGTAGAGCTTCTCTTGATAAGCCGTAGACACACTCGGGCCGATGCACTCTTCCTCATTCACGTGTGTGGTTCGGCCAGCCAGTCTACACGTGTACAGTCCCGAATGAGAAAGACACGTAGGAAGATTATGACTAATCCAAGTGGACTAGCCTACACGAGCCTTTCCTCGCAGAATCCCGAACGCGATTCCGGATGTATAGATCTCGACGCTAGGATCTGATGAGAGATTGAACGGATAGCAACGCGTATCAGTCGGTATATAAATAAAGTGTATACGCAAGCCTGGCTACATCGAATACGTGCTCTCCGGACTAGAAATTGTACCTTCCGCGCTCTTCTTTTTCCTCCTCATCAGAGACCACCACCACCACCGCGCACCACCTTTGCTCTAACCGCACGTTCGTTCGGGTTAGCGGAAATCGAGGGCTTCCGGATTCAAAGGACTTTGCGTTTGCTCTGCGGAGTTTTGCGATTTCACGAACTCCATACAGCTCCGAATCGGTTGGATAATGCAAGGGACTTGAGTGGAACATTGCAACGTCTACACCTTGGACGCGAATGATTTTCAAACTGGTAGCAGGTGGAACGAGAAAATCTTACTTGCGGTATACCCTAACCAAGGATGTCGACGAAATTCTAAGTGCATTTTACGATTCTCACTATGTAGAATAATAGTTTCTTCGAGGCGTTACATCCGAGAGAAATACAAATGTTTGAACATTTTTTTATTCCCTCACCATCAAATTATGTACAAACAACAGAAGAATGATATACAAAAGGAATAATACGCGAAAAAATGTGTAAAAAATATTTTGAGCTCATTCTCCGAAACGCCACCGTGCTCCCCGAACGAACGAAACGGCCAAGATGGTGAAAGGAACAATTTAGAGTAGTTTTTGTCCAGTCGTTGTACAAAGAAAATACAACGACCTAAAACCGAAGACGGTTGCGGCATAGTCGAGTCAATATAAAAAATAAATCTCCAAGACCCTATATTAAACATTTTATGAAGAAAAACAGTTTTTACTCTTTCAAACGCGTCTTTTTTTCGAAACCACATGTTCGAAATTGGGAGAATTCGGACAGTTTTCGATTTTTTAGCGAACCCAAATAAAACAACAAAAAATTCAAAATAATGCCTTTTGCGGAAGAAAAGTATATTTTTTTTCTAATCATGCATACTTCCCTGGCGAAACTAATTTAAATGACGATGTTTTGTTGATGCTCCAGGTGCTTTTTATAAAAGTTCAGCGTCCTCCCGTCGAGCTTTTAAAAAAACCTCTCGTTTCTCGTATACGTCAATACCTGTAGTACAAACCTCATTTTGATTGCATCTTTAGTATCATATGAATAAAAATGCGAGAAAAATTATGATTTTTCAGGGAGCCATATACCTAGAATGTAACGCCTCAACGTGCGGTATACTCCAGATGATTGGCAATTAAAGAAAATGATTCTACGAAAGCTTTAAAGCGCGAAATAGTACGGTTCGCGCGCCGGTAGACGAAATAAATGATTTTAATTTCCTATGCGACTGCTCGGACTGTTGATGAATTCGTTTTTCAGTGTCATCAGCGCGGGTGGTGTATAAGCGCGCCACGCGATCAAATCGTAAAAGTATACGTTTGTAGACGGCCGTCATTAAAGAGCGGGGAGAGGAGCGGTGCGTGAGCACGCGCGCGAGTCGACTCGC